>ML252291.1:29439-149671 GCA_005239495.1 Nicotiana undulata
CACCCCACCCCCACCCGCAAAATATTTTTCAACTTACCCATTTTAAGGTAAAAAGATTTTTTAATGCAAGATGAGCATGTTTCAAAAATATGGGTCAAGTTGCGGGTTGGGTTATGACCCATTGTTTAGCCCATCTTGACCCAACCCATCTTAGCCCAAGTACACTTTGGGCTGGGTTTGGCAATAACCCATTTATTGACCTAACCCATCTTGACCCGCCTAAATTCAGCCCAACCCGCCCATTTACCACCCCTACTTAAAACTAGGGAGTTCGATTCCCATTTGTCCAAAAGAAAAGGTCTTTAGCTTCTTTTGTGAATTGATAAAGGATACTATTTCCAGAGGGAATGAAAGCGTCAGATATTGGCTTTTGTTGCAACCAAATACACACGCAAGTATACGTGATTGTCAAGTAACAAAGTGACTCAAAAGTAGAATGTCGAACTCAAAGAGACTTAGATCAATTGTTAGCTAAGCAAACTAAAATCAGTTAATTGTCCAAGGTAATCAAGATTGATATTTTTCTATTAATCTACTATTGCGGAAATGAAACAAGTAACAACTAATTTATCTAGAATGCAAACATGTATGCTGAGGTTTTAATTCAGAGGGGAGGAAGATTGCAGGGTTGTGGTTGGTTTATCAATCCTGTTAAGTTCAATAATCACGCTCACTAATTCAGATTATCTATGGTTGCTAATTAACTAGATCTTTTATATGAATAGCATGTTCCCACAATACTACTCGCATGTCCACAATATATCAATCATATATTACTATGGTATAGGATCTATCATGAACGAATATAATACGATGTTCAATTAAGCAAGGCCTTTAGGTATATTCCTATCCTAACCGTGAAATCTTTCCCCAAGTTACGAGTTCAGAAACAAGCTCTCTATAATTCTACTTTATTCTAAACATGACTTTCCCAAGCGTAGCATAGATAGTAAATAGTACTCAACTACTGGCCACATAATTAAGCAATTATGCACAGAATTACAGAAACAACCAAAGATGATAACTCGAATTAACGGTAATATAATTAATAAACTTCAATATTCATGACAACCACAACCCTATAACGTGAAGTTTAGATCCACATAGACATGGTAGAAAAACAACAAATCATCAAGAAAAAGTAAAGATTACTAAGTTTGATGGAAGAAAGATGAAATCAGATGAATTTCGGCCTCCACGGCGGCTCTATGCTCTCCCTTCGACCAATCTCCTTCAGAAGTCCCTCCCCCCTTCACAAGTCACGTCCCTCCCCTCAAAAGTGAGTTTAAACACTATTTATATGGGATAGGGTTAGCATAAGGGTGAAATAATACAAGCCCACTTTGAAACAACCTTTTTAGGTTAGCTCGTTCACTCTCTCGTCCGCACGCGAGAGTGAACGCGCAAAGTTCTTCTCGTCTTCTTTTTCTTCTAGGTCTCTCGTGAACTTCTATGCCTTTTTGCTATACTTCGCTTTTTTTCCCCCTAGCTTTTGCTCAATAGCTCGTTCACTCTCTCGTGTGCACGCGGGAGTGAACGAGCAAAGTCCTTTTTTTGTCTTTTGGTCACGAATCAACTTATTTTGCTCACATTTCCTCCAATTTGCTCCTACATATAAGAATGCACGTACTGAGCATATTTCACTACAAAAACTCATGTAAGCTACTGTAACCACACAAGTTATGAGATGAAAGTACACCGAAAAATATGTATTTTTGGCCGTCTATCAGCTATATTTTTTGTCCAAAAGATGTATTACTTTACACTATATCTATATCTATGTTATATTAAAACCACGAAACCCTTAGTGAAATGTCGTTCGTCTTTTTATCCTCTAAAAATAAATTTTACACTAGACTAAATAGTCATTTGATAATAAATTTCATAATATTTAAGGCTTTCAAATAATTAAAAATATTGACTATTAGATCTTTTTCTCTCCTAATATTTAGGAATTACA
Source organism: Nicotiana undulata (assembly GCA_005239495.1). Lineage (NCBI taxonomy): Eukaryota > Viridiplantae > Streptophyta > Magnoliopsida > Solanales > Solanaceae > Nicotiana > Nicotiana undulata. Next base: position 31,400 of record ML252291.1, read on the forward strand.
AATTAAGTAAGATTTGACTTAATAAATCCTTTCCTTATTTAAATGATTTACAATAATTTTAACTGCGATACTTCCCTTAAATTGGAACATTTGATTTTTCTTTCTTTTTCAATAAAAGAATCCTGAAATTGTTTCCTTATTTGGTCTCTTTTTGTTAAAGTATCATATTTTGCTATCTAATTCAGTACTCGCTGTTATGTTTGCAGGAGTCAATAACATGCTATATATGAGCGGACTCCCGAGAAGAAAGAAACGGCAAAACGTTGGTTTTTATACGTGTTCATATCTATGAGTATACTAGTCCTTGGCACGCGCGTTGCGTATCTATCCCATATAATCAGTATAAATTGAAAAAATTGTAACATATTGTACATGGATGGTAAAGCTTTGAATCATGATTGCATTTATAAGAAAAGAATTGCATTTAGAAATAATAACAATCTGAATATGTAAGGTAAGAAAAATAGAAGGAGAAGATAAAATGTATGAACCGTAAATATTAGCTTTAAAAAATTATTATATGCATGGGAAGTTAAAGAGCTTATCTTTGTAAAGTAAAGAATTTAGATACATGTACCTTAATAACCACGACCTACTCCTCAGAAGGATTTTCCCAAACTCTTCACTACAACTCTGAGCCAAACAACATTTACAAAATAAACTCTTTTGTAAACCTAGGACTAGCTCTAATCCCTTTGTAGCAACCTAGCCTCTAGCTAATTGCGACAAGCTTCAAGTTAACTCTAACTTGAACAATGTGTACCTATTACAATTGCTTCTAAGAAAGCTGAAAGATACAATATTAAATCACCTACTACAACCAACTAGACTCAAAATATAAACAGATGGAATTGGTTCTTCTAGCTGGTCAGTAGCCTTTGTGTCGCACAAGGATTCTACTTGCAAAATATCTCTGAGAATTTCTCTTTCAATTCTTGTTTCAATTCTGCCTTTGTGCGATTCGATTTCAGCAGGAATGCTTCAACTCTTTATAGAGTCAGTCGTTGAGACATATTGTTCAATTCTAATGCAACTCTTCCTTGGTGGAAGAGTTCGTGTTTATCTCAACTTCTTCCCTTTGTTACTGTCCTTGCTGAACTCGAACTCTAACCTATTATCAATTTGCAACCTTTTCGCATTAGGAGACATCCTCTTGGTTCATGGATAATTCACAATCACATTTATCTCCTGTACATAGACGGTTCTTGTGCCACTGGGATTGTTCAAGTATGTTTGCCCTGATGGACCTGGTTCAATTGAGTAGACATTTGTCAATCTTCAAAACCATGCAGTGACTTGGGTCAACAAATTCCCCCTTTTTGATGATGACAAACTCCGTGCTTAACCCTGTATACACTTCAAACACTTTGTATGGTTTTAAGCATTTATCATAGAGAGACCAGGTTCATTAGGTTATAAATATCACAACAGTTTGAAATTTGAAAAGCACATTTCTTTCCCCTTTTGGCATCATCGAAAAGTTACAAAATGATAAACTTACTAGAGTTTGTTAACAATTACTCATGGCCATTGAGACAACTACAGGTGCAAACATGATTTAATCATCAAAAGAAACCAATAAATGTAAGCTACGTAAGAAACTAAGACAAAGTCAATAACTAACAAAAGAAGAATTCATTGATTAGTCAGTAATCAAAAACCATACACAGAGAGAACTAAAAAAGTCATAACCATGAGCAAAAAAAAAAAAACAGAAACAGAACAAATCCCGAACTGGGCAATGAGGGGTTTTGGTGGCTCTGTACATCCTAAGGTTGGGTAGGGGCAGATGAGGTTGGGTTCTTGGCTTGAAGCAGAGAAAGCATTTGTTGAAGAACACCTTCATTTTTCTCCTTCTCCTTTGTTAGTTCAACTCTGAGATCATCCCTCTCAGCTTCCACCTCATGAAGACGAGATTTCAATCTAAGGATCTCCGCATCCTTTATCTCTCCTTCCTGCACCAATGACCTGACTTTGCTATTGACTGGCTGCTTCCTAGATGAATCAGGTTCATCCTCAGGAACATTGACAAGATAATCACATGTCATCAAAGTGTTCTTCCCAAAATAATCCTTAGCATTATCCATCTCAGATTTCTTCACAGGAACCTCAAAGTGGTCAAGCACAACCGTCAGAATAAAGCCATAAGGAATAGCATGTGCTTTGGTTCCTTTTAAAACTCTGTCCAAGAGCTGAATGATGAAAGCTAGCCAGTTAATCTGCTTATCCCTATACAGGCATTCCATAAGCATTAAGTCCATATAGTTTGCAATGTGCCTTCTCTCTTGTCATGGCAGCAGCAGGAATTTGATCACAAATTCAAAGAACAACTTGTTCTGGGCTTCATTTCACTTTTGAACACTGGCCTGGGCTCAGGTTCCTCCTCATTTTCACAAAAGAATCTGGTGATGTTGAGAGTTGAGGCCATTCCATCAAGACTAGGCCATTTTTCCTAGTGTAATCATCGTAGCCCTGAGTAGGTATGTTCAGAATCTCTCCCAGCTCCTTTGCATCAAAAGTGATCTGAATTTCTTTGACTGTGGAGGTCACCCTACCATTCTCGACACTTGCATTGGCCATAAACTCCACCAGTTCGTTCCTTGCCAGCTTTCCTTCCAGGTGAAGGACCATGTCCTTCCACCCCTGCACATCCAGCGTATCCAGCAGATACAGCGTCCCAGGTTCCTCAAGATATTTCACCAACTTCCCTTTCATAATTGTACACTTGCCAAACATGGTGCGTTTGTCAGATTTCTCACCAGACATCTCCTCTTCTTCTCCACTCCATTCTTTTTCTTCTTCTTCAACAACCTTCACTTTCTTGGCCTTGGACCTGGACCTTTTAGCAGTGCTTGAGGGTGTGGCAGACACAACAACTGACTTCTTTGAAGAAGCTTTAGCCTTCTTGGTCTTGGGTGTCTCAACCACAAATGGAGTAGGATGCTCCTCATGATGGACCAGGTCCATCGTATCATCATCAACAATTACAGCCTCAATAGGCTCTCCTACCTTTTCCTTTCCCTTTGAAGATTTCCTTTTCTTGCTCTCTCTCAGAGCCCTTTCTAACTCTTCTTCACCTTGTTGAACAGCACTTCGTGTAGCACGAACTTTTGGGGAAGGAGCATCAACAGATACAGAAGCTTTCCTTTTCTTTGGAGGAACTGGAGTAGTGACTTTCTTGAACATTTGACATCTCTTCTTTTTGGGGTTATAAGACTCCCCCAGCTTCCTTAGCATCTCAGCTAGTGTCTCCTTGATAGATGAACCAGGTTCATCTGCTAATTTTCGTAAGCTCTCTAGACCTGCTGCTGCTTCCTCAGCAACACTTCCCCCTAAATTTGTGACACCTTCTTCAACAATCTCAGGAACGGGACCACAAATAGCCAAAGTGGTACCGTCCTCCCCAGACCCCCTTACAAACCTTCTTTCTCCCTCTCTCTCAAGAATTCTATCTTTCCCCAATTTTCTCCGCTTATCCGGCACTTCAACATCAACAACTTACCCAACTAACACAAACCTGTTTTCAGTAGTAGCAGTTTCAGAATTAACTTCAAGATTACCTTGCTCAGAACTGGATGAACCTGGTGCTTCATCCTCATTAGCGGATTTGAAGGATTCACTTGAAGATTTAGACTCAGGAACCTCGCTGGCTTTAAGAATTTCCTCCAAGAATTTTGCACGAGAGCTAGAAGCAACAGATTTCTTGGCAAGAACTTTCACTCTTCGTGCCCTGGGGGCTAGAGTAGGGTTAGATGTGGGTTCAAGAATTGGAGGGTTTTCAGGGGTTGAAGATCTGACTGGAGATTGTGAACTGTATACAGATGGGGAATTCGACTCAGAGTCTTCATGTCCTCCATCGTAGTCACATATGGATGATGAAGAGGAAGAGGAGACAGGGGGTGGTGAAGACATTGTTATGAACGTTTTAGGGAGAGACGAAGATTTTATCATTTTTGATTTTAGAAGAATGAAGAACTTGGTTCTACTTGTTATGTTATGAAGAGGGGAGGTAATGATGACCTTTTTATAAGATGTGGCTATGATAATACAATGTGCAGAGCATTTAATTAAGAGGGAGTCTAATCGACGTAGGAGTGTCATTGATTAGACAGTTAAAAAGCCCCTAAATCTAGGCTAATTGAGTAGCGATGGGACTTCTTGAAACTGGTTCATTTTAGAATAGGTACTGAGAATTGGAATTGAACCAAATAAGGATAGAATCCTGCTCATGTGTGACTATAATTATTTCAATAAATGTATGGAGATGAGCACGTAACTTGCCAGTCAGATGAACCAGCAGCGATGAACCAGGTTCATTGTGTTAAAGTCTTTAATTTGCCTCAATTTACAAAGATAGAAAAACATAATTAGCTACCAGGGAATCATATTAATACATGGCAAGAGAGTATGGCAATAAAGTCATGATACTGAGCAATGATTAGTCTAGTTGATTATCTATGTTAATGTTTCTAGCCAATTTTTTTTTCCAATTTTTTTTCATTTTTGTTTTTCCAATTAGGTGATCTTAATCATCCCTAATTCAAGCCGGTTTCTTTCAAAATGCTCCCTACTCAATGCTTTAGTAAAGATATCTACAATTTACTTATCAGTAGCACAAAAATTCAATTGTGATAATTCCCTTTTCATAGTTATCCCTAAGGAAGTGGTGTCTAACATCTATGTGCTTAGTTCTCTTATGATGAACCGGGTTCTTGGTCATACTAATTGCACTAGTGTTATCATAGAAAATAGGAATGCATCCCACATCCCAAAGTCCATGAGTTATTGCTTGATCCACAGCAACTGAGCACAGCATGAGGCTGCAGCTACATACTCAGCCTCAGTAGTAGACAAAGCTACTGAATTTTGTTTCTTGGTGGCCCAAGACACAAGGCAGGAGCCCAAAAAGTGAGCCATGCCCGAAGTAATTTTCCTATCAACCAAGAAACCTGCATAATCAGCATCAGCATATCCCACAAGGTCGAAATTACTACCTTTAGGATACCAAAGGCACAAATTAGTGGTGCCTTTTAGATATCTCAAAATTCTCTTCACTGCAGTTAGGTGGGACTCTTTTGGATTTTCCTGAAACCTAGCACACAATCCTACACTGAACACAATATCAGGTCTATTGGAAGTGAGATATAATAGAGACCCAATCATCCCTCTGTATAACTTCTGATCAACGGATGAACCAGGTTCATCCACATCCAATTTTGTAGTTGTGGCTATGGGGATGTCTATTTCCTTTGAGTCTTCCATTTTAAGTTTCTTGAGCAATTATTTCACATACTTTTGTTGAAGGATCATTGTTCCATTTGAGTTTTGTTTGATTTGCAAGCCTAAGAAGAAGTTTAGCTTACCCACCATACTCATCTCAAACTCACTCCCTATAAGTGCAGCAAATTCCTTACTCAATTTTTCAGAAGTTGCCCCAAATATAATATCATCCACATATATTTGCACAACTAAGAGTTCTTTACCCTTTTCCTTTAAGAACAAGGTGCTGTCAATTTTACCTCATTTGTACCCATGCTCTAGCAGGAATTTTGATAGCCTCTCATACCATGCTCTAGGTGCTTGTTTGAGACCATAGAGAGCCTTGTCTAGTTTGTATACGTGGTCAGGTGACTCCTTGCTTTCAAAACCTGGAAGTTGTTTGACAAATACATCTTCCTTCAGATAGCCATTGAGAAAGACACTCTTAACATCCATATGATGCAGAGTGAATTCCATGTGTGCAACAAATGATATAAGAAGTCCGATTGCCTCTAGTCTTGCCACACGGGTAAAGGTCTCATCATATTCAATTCCCTCTTCTTGACTGTATCCTTGAACAACCAGTCTAGCCTTGGTTCTTGTAACAATTCCATCCTTATCGAGCTTGTTCTTGAAGACCCATTTTGTGCCAATCACTGATCTGTCTAGTGGTCTGGGTACTAAGTGTCATACTTCACTTCTTTCAAATTGATTCAGCTCTTATTGCATGGCATATACCCAGTCAGCATCCTGTAGGGCTTCACCAATGTTCTTTGGTTCAATCAAGGATAGAAAGGCATCAAACGCACACAGATTTTTCAAGAAGGATCTTGTCTTGATTCCAGATGCCAAATCTGTTATGATGTTCTCAAGAGGGTGAGAACTCTGGTATCTATGTGGTTTGAGCACCAATTGTTCACTTCTAGATAGTTCCATGGTGTCTTGTTGTTGTGGAACAAGATCAGGGCCAGGGTGTAGATGTTGAGTTCCCCCTGTCATGTTGCTTGAGGTAGTTGGACCTAGTCAATCACCTGTTCCATCTTCCATATTTGCTTCAATGTGTTCATTTCTTCTCACCAATCCAAGCTCTTCGTCTTCTAGTTCTTGTCTCTCAGAAAGAGTGTTAGTTTCATCAAAAACAACATGCACACTCTCTTCTACACACATAGTTATTTTATTGTACACTTTATAAGCTTTGCTATGTGATGAATATCCTAAGAATACTCCCTCATCACTTCTGGGATCAAATTTACCTACGAAATCTTTTCCATTATTGTGCACAAAGCACTTGCATACGTAATCCCTAAGGTGGGATATGTTGGGCTTTCTCCCTTTAAGTAACTCATAAGGAGTTTTCTCTACCAGAGGCCTGGTCATGCATCTATTTATTATGTAGCATGCAGTGTTTATTGCTTCTGCCCCAAAGCTGTGGGGTAGTTTGCTAGAAAGAAGCATGGTTCTTGCCATGTCTTCAAGAGTTCTATTCTTTCTTTCAACAACCCCATTTTGCTGTGGAGTTCTAGGGGCAGAAAAGTTGTGATTGATACCATGTTCATCACAGAACTCAACAAACTTTGCATTCTCAAATTCAGTACCATGATCATATCTTATTGATGCTAGTTGATTTCCTAACTGATTTTGAGTTTTCTTAACAAATGAGGTGAACATATCAAATGCTTCATCCTTAGATGTCAGAAACAAGGTCCAAGTGAACCTTGAGTAGTCATCAACTAGCACCATTACATATTTCTTACCACATCTTCTCAGAGTTCTCATAGGACCACATAGGTTCATATGAACCAGTTCCAATGTCCAGGTGGTACTGACCATTTTCTTACTTTTGAAAGAAGATCTTTCCTGCTTCCCCCTTGCACATGCCTCACAAACTTTGTCTTCCTTGAATTTAATGTTAGGAAGCCCTACCACTAAGTCTTTAGAGACTAGTTTGTTTAGCTGATTTAGACTTGCGTGACCAAGTCTTTTGTGCCACAAGAGGGGATCACTGTCCAACACATTTAAGCAAGTGAGTTCATTTTCAGACAGTGTGGACAAGTCTATGACATAGATATTATTCATTCTCTTTCCCTGCAAAACAATCTTGTCAGTAAGCAAGTTGATCACAAAACATTTTATGGAAGTGAAAGCGACAAGGTTACCTCTGTCACACAATTGTGACACACTGATCAAACTATATTTTAAGCCATCTATCAGGTACACATGTTTGATGGAACGTGTGTCATCCTTACCTACTTTACCAATCCCAATAATTTCACCTTTCTTTCCATTTCCAAAGAAGACATTTCCTCCTATGAGGCTTTCAAGTGAAAGGAACTGTTCCTTATTCTCTGTCATATGCTTTGAGCAGCCACTATCCAAATACCAAATTTGGCTGATTCCTCTCACTTGAACCTACAAAAAGAAATCAGGAATTAGTTTTAAGAACCCAAAATAGTTTGGGTCCTTTTCTATGAGAGAATGGATGAATCAAGCTTTTTCTGGCCCAATTTTGTAGCCAGTTTTTCTTTTTAACAAAACTCTCATTTCTTCGACTGGCCTGCTCCTTTGCAGTACACTTAATTTTGTAGTGGCCAGTCTTACCACGAGTGCAGATTTTATTCTCAGGGAGAGTGAGATACTTGCTTTTGGGATCCCACTTGGGAAATTGACTCCCAAAGCCAAGCCCTCTCCGGTTGCTACTATGATTTTCTTGAAGCCATGTCAAGGCATTAGAGGATTTATTCTATTTACAAGTTCGATCTAATTCATGTTTGACTTTGCCAAGTTCTTCTTTAAGTGTTCTTATCTGTTCATCCTTGGCATAAATCTTATCTTTTAGTTTTCCCACATTTTCTTCTAACATTATATGAGAATGATCAACAAACTTTTTACTGGATCCTAGATTCAGTTTTAAGTTTTCAGATTTTAGTTCTAGAATCTCTGTTTCAAGTGGATGAACCTGTTTCAACAAGACAATGTTTTTCTTTTCAGATTCACTTACTTTGATTTCCTGGTTCATGCATTTTTCTTTTAGCATTTCACATTCTTTAGAGAGTTGATACTTCTCTTTGGTTGTTTCTTCAGAATCATCTATGAAATCAAGTAGCAAATCAGAGAGTTTTTCTTTAGATAGGAACTTTATTTTGTTTTTACGGTGGGAGATACTTACCTCTGGTTCTTTATGTGATTCCTCATCAGATTTTCCAATTGCCATGAGTGCCTGATCTTCAGTTTCACAATCTTCTGATTCTTCATCTGAACTTTCCCCCCAAGCAGCAGCCATAGCTTTTGTTGTGGTTTTCTTGGGTTGGACCAATTCCTTATTCATGTTCCTTCTTTCATATCTCTTCTTTTTCCATTCCAATTCCCACTAAGGACAGTTCTTGATAAGGTGGTCTGTTTTTCCACACTTGTAGCATCCCTCGTTGGTTGGCCTTTCTGGAGCTTTTGCTTTGTTGTAATTTCCTCCTCTAGAGATGCCCTTCTTCCTCATGAGAAAGTTTCTGAATTCTTTGGTAATCATGGCCATCTCATCTTCCTCAAGATCTGCTCCCTCAGTGATCCTCAGTGCTAGACTCCTCTCCTTCTTTGGACCATCCATCTTCATTGTCTGCCTTCTGAGTTCATAGGCAGTAAGGTTTCCAATTAGCTCGTCCAATATGAGGGTTGCCATATTTTTGGATTTCTGGAGAGCAGTGATTTTACTTTCCCAGGAAATTGGCAAGACCTTTGCCAGGATCTTTTCTACCCTGTCCTCTTCAAGAAGTACTCTACCAAGAGACTTAGGTTCATTTGTCAAAGTTGTGAACCTTGTGTACGTCACTTGGATTGTCTCACCTTCTTTCATAGTAAAGTTTTCATACTGAGAGTATAGTAGAGTACCTCTTGATCTTTTTACCTGAGGTGTTCCTTCATGGGCTACTTGCAAGGTATCCCAGATTTCTTTGGCAGTGGTGCAACTTTGGATTCTGCTATACTCATCTGGACCTAGTCCACACACTAGCCACTTTTTGGCCTTTGCATTCTTCTCCCATTTCTTCAGATCCTCAGCAGTGCAGTCAGCTCTAGTCTTTGGTACATCTACACCTTCAGCAGTCTTCTTCATGGTAGCTAGAGGACCATCAGTGACTATGTCCCAGAGTTCATAGTCTTCTCCAATCAGGTGGTCCTTCATCCTGTTCTTCCACCAGGAGTAATACTGGCCATTGAAGAGTGGTGGCCTTGCAGTTGATTGACCCTCCCAGTTTCCAGGTGGTGCACTCATTTTGATCTTTTCCAAGGTGTTAGCCTTTTCAAGGATAACCTGCTCTGATACCAATTGATGTTTTATACTTCAATACCACACAAGAGGGGAGGTGATTTGTGTGGTGTCCAATTTTTCGAGTGCTATCTTACTAGAAGAACCTGGTTCTTCTTGGTGTTCTAACTTCTACTGTTGCGGAATAGTAAATGCAGTAAAGTAAAAACACAGATATTTTTACATGGAAAACACCTGGCTCAAAAGGTGAAAAAACCACGACCAACTCCTCAGTAGGATTTTCCCAAACTCTTCACTACAACTCTGAGCCAAACAACATTTACAAAATAAACTCTTTTGTAAACCCAGTACTAACTCTAATCCCTTTGTATCAACCTAGCCTCTAGCTAATTGCGACAAGCTTCAAGTTAACTCTAACTTGAATAATGTGTACCTATTACAATTGCTTTTAATAAAGTTGGAAGATACAATATTAAATCACCTACTACAACCAACTAGACTCAAAAGATAAACAGATGGAACTGGTTCTTCTAGCTAGTCAGTAGCCTTTGTGTCGCACAAGGATTCTGCTTGCAAAATATCTCTGGGAATTTTGCTTTCAATTCTTGTTTCACTTCTGCCTTTGTGCGATTCGATTTCAGCAGGAATGCTTCAACTCTTTATAGAGTCAGTCGTTAAGATATATTGTTCAATTCTAATCCAACTCTTCCTTGGTGGAAGAGTTCATGTTTATATCAACTTCTTCCCTCTGTTACTGTCCTTGATGAACTCGAACTCTAACCTCTTATCAATTTGCAACCTTTTCGCATTAGGAGACTACCTCTTGGTTCATGGATAATTCACAATCACATTTATCTCCTGTACATAGACGGTTCTTGTGCCACTGGGATTGTTCAAGTATGTTTGCCCTGATGGACCTGGTTCAACTGAGTAGACATTTGTCAATCTTCAAAACCATGCAATGACTGAGTAGAATTTAGTATTTTCTTAATGTGCGTGCTAAAAGCAATCTGGTCACTTATTGTGAACCGGAGGGAGTATTGAAGGTATTAATAATATAACTTTTAAAGGTATAAAAGTCTAATAATATTATAGGGTCATTTTGGTCTTTTATATTCAACTTTTATTCTTCGTGCTTATAATATAGTATGATATAATTGAGACGACCCGACATGTCGTTTTGAGTATCTGCACTTCGCTCGGTATATTGAGGGTTCGAGTATCTCCGTTTATGTTATGAAACTTGTTGGTATGTTTGGACGTGGTTCCGAGGGGCTCAGATGAGTTTCAGATAGGTTTGGGTTGTGTGTCGCTTGTTTTCTTTATGTTTCGATGTTGTTTTTCAAGCATAAATGGTACTACATTAAGCAAATTAGCTCTAATTTATGCTTTTATAGAATCATTAGTCTGTATCGTAATTACGGAGCCATAGAAGTTTTTTTATTGAATTTGGACATCGTATGAGGAGTTTATGGTCATTTTACTAAGAATTGAGTTGCTAGATTTTTCAGATTAATTACGAAATTGCCGTTGATTTCGTATTTGAAAATCTGCACTATTTCCAAATATTGAAACCAATATATCTCCTTCAATATAAGGTCAAATTGAGTGATTCAAGAGCCTAACTTGACAAGAATTTCACAAGTAATCCATTGGAGGCATCAAAAGCGAGTTTCGGGATCATTTGGTATAAGAAATGAGGCAGAACAACGTTAAAACAAGGGTTTTGTTCATTTAACATATTTTGAGTGGGGAGCTCGAAATTGGCCCAATTGTGAGGCAATTTTTACCGTATGAATTGGGGTAAGTGTTCTCTACTCGGTTTTGGTTATATTTCATGAATCTATCTTCGATTTTAGCTTTTGGTTGATGAATTTTAGAGAGGAAATTGGGGGGTTTGGCCTAAAGTTTCATAATATGAATTTTTTGTGTTTTGAACATCGATTTGGAGTCAGACCTCTTGCTACATTTATGATTGTAGAATTTCGTGACCTCTTGCTTCATGCCTCACTTGACTTCTAGATATTAAGAACCTAGTATTAAATGTTAGAATCGAGACTTAGCCTATTATAACTTGATCAAATTTGATGGAACTCTGAGGATACATTGATGTGTCTAATTCGGTCATCTCTACGCATAATCATTAATACATTTTTCAGTCGATATTTTGAGATGCAAGATTCCATACTTCTACTGTTGATAAATTGTGGGATTTGTGGAAGTACTTGAATTATGTGTTCCTTGAGGGTTCATTGAATCATTGTTGGCTTGGAAATTAGTGATTGAGAATTTGTTTGGAATATTCGTTTAGACACTCTCCTCGATGTTATTTATACTCCCTGCCTTTCTATTTTATTGATATTCATATGCTTGGTAAGGAATAGTGTAAATCACGAAGGGTGATGTCGTTCCATTTTATATTCATTATCATGTGAGAAAGAGTGTAAAGCACGAAGGGTGATGCCGTACCATTTTATGTTCATTATTATTTGAGGAAGAGTGTAAAGCACAAAAGGTGATGCCGTATATTCATTACCATGTGAGGAAGAGGGTAAAGCACAAAGGATGGCCGTGCCATTTAATATACATTATCATGTGAGGGAAGAGTGTAACGCACGAAGGATGATATTGTGCCATATCATGTGAGAGTAAAAGCACGAAGGGTGATGCCGTGCCATTTTATTTATATTGTTATACTTTAAATATTGTGAGGTCATGGCACGAAGGGTGTTTCCGTGCAGGTGAGGATGAGGGACATGCATTATGATGTGATATCTGTTTTTCGTGTATACATTTTCGCCTTTACCTTGAGCTGTTATTGTCGAAAATATATATTTTGTGTGATATGTTGTTATTGTCCCGTACTTGACCTCTATCTCAGTTGTTATTGCGTTGTCCATGTCTTTTACTTGCTTAACATCCCTATGCCATGCCTATTTCCTGCTTTAAAAATTATACTCGTGTCATACCTATTCTGTTACACTCTAGTTTAAGCATTCTGTCATGGTAGTCATTCACGCCCTTACTTGTTAACTTGTAAAGATCATGTGTTTCCTTCTTATTTGTCATATTTGTACTCAGGCCTCTAATATGCTAGTTAATTGACGTTGATATCCCTTACTTTCAATTGTTGTTATTACTCACGTGCTTTCCATTTAGTTCTTTACTGTTTCCCACATGTATATCGTTGTCCATTATTGTTACTCGCATATTTCCTACTTTGTAATTCTTGTTATCGTGTTTCTGTCATATGGTTGGTTCTGTTGTACGTACATTTGGAAGGATGATTTGAACGCACAAAGGGTGTTGTCATGCTAATTGATTTGTTACATAAATTTATTTATATATGGTGAGGATGAGATAGAAGCACGAGGGGTGTTAACATGCCATGTGACTTGATATCTTGGATACACTTCTTATACCAGAAAAGATTGTAAATCTTATACTGTAATTCATGATAGTAATTGTTGACTGTCTCAAACAGTTGTATACGATACTTTTGTCTATTATGTTTTGAACTACCTATATTGTTAGTCTAATGTACACGTTATAATAAATAGCATCTTTCAACTAAAAGCCTCGTCACTACTTTAATGAGGTTAGACAAAATACTTACCAGTACATGGGGTCAGTTGTACTTGTCACGCACCTTTTTTTCACCAAACTTCACTTAACCCTCTTAAAAATAATAAAAAGATTTTGCAAAGCTTGAAAGGGTTTTTCAATTTTGAAAGTAACAAAAGATTGTGTTTTAAAGGATTTTTTACCATAGTCGCCACCTGACATTTGGTTTCGGTGTGTCAGGTCACCGTATTAAAAATAATTTTTTCTTTTAAAACACTTTGGAATCCAAACTATGTCCGCACCAAAGATTCGGGTAAGGGGGTTCATTTGACTCGGGGAGAAGGTGTTAGGCATTCCCCAAGTCCCGTAACAAGTATGGTTGCGTACATGATCAAGTTGGCTTTTAAAAATATTCGAATTGAGGTCAAAACACACAAAAAAAAAAGAAAAATAAACACAAAGGAGGATCGAGGTCATCCCCACCTAATAAGAGAAAATAGAAAAAGGGAAAGTAAATGAAAAATCCTAAACTAACATATACTACGAATTCTCCAATGCTCGTCAAAGCCTCAAAATATTTACAAAGTTCATCGGGGCATTCCTCGGATAAAAATAGTTACAACTCTTCGGGGCATACGCCGGCTAATAAAATCTACTAAAGGGACAACCTCTGACCTTGAAAGAAACTAAAATATAAACCTCTCAAAGATTTGCCTACCCAAGTGTGGTCGGCCTAAAACTTGCTCCTAGCGAATAGGTTAATAAAGTAACGACAAAAGCAATAAAATATTTGTAGTTTGGAATTATGTTCACTTAAGTAGTATTTCAACCCCAAGAAAACATATTTGCAAAGAAAACCAAAGTTCATGTTAAAAACAGTGATTCTCGTCTAAACTTTTAGCAACTTAAACTTACTTTTGAAGGTAAGAGATACATAAAACAAAAGATAAATCAGATATACGAAAGCAATTTCAGTCGAGAACAAAAGGTGCTAGGCAGTCAAATCCAGATTCACTCATAGCATCAAGAAAAACATATCTTAAGATTGAAGAGCTGATAAGGTTTAGAATTGGACCTCGAGTGTGGAGCCAACGTCTTTGCTCTGTTTCGGCCAAAATTAATTCCGCAAAACAATAACACTTAATCAAAGAATTGAAAACAGGGACATCAACCCAGAATTGAAAACACGATAAGCGACCTATGACCGAAAAATGAAATAGCAATTAGGAACTCAACCCGAACCTTGAATAGCGAATCCAAACGGCAATTTGCATCAGCATAGTCGCTAAAACTAGTTAAAGCTTGTCATTTCATGAGGCAAAAGAAAAAAGACGGAGCTTAGATATGATTTCTGATCTTTATTCACTGAAGCACATGAACCCATATTTGCTAACACCATACACCCTTTAATTCATCCCAAATTCTTTTCAATCAGAAAGTGATGGACCTTGTTCATATTATAATCGTTGGATTTGGCGGCTGCTTGTTTTCGGCGGGTTACAAAAGGGTGGTGTGCGATTGTTTTTTGTAGGTGAACAAGAAGCAAGGTTGTGAGAGAGAGAGAGAGAGGGGGAGCCTCTCTTGGGTCCTTCTAGTGTTTGTGTGTTATATCTTCTACGGTTGAAGGGTATAAGGTTTTTTTAGGGAAGTGGGGATATGGGCTAAAGGCAAATTCCGAAAATGAGCCTGAAATGAATTGTTTTAGCCAATTTTGATTCTTTCTTATTGAACAAGAATAAAAATATTACCCACGTATACTAATTAATCCTATTTAAGTAGAAATAACTATTAAAATAAAACTAACCGTTAAAACAAAACTATTTCTTTGTATTTTTCAAATATCATAAAAATAAACAAAGTGAAAATATTTTTGAAAATTTCATTTTTGTGGTAAAATAAAGTAAAAGAGTCTAAACTAATTTAAAATAGCGATATTAGACCTAAACTAAATATTTATACACTAAAATGTGAAAAATCTTGGGGAGGGTAAAAAATTACATGTCTACAGTTGCCCCTCTTTGACCGAAAACACAAAGAATTTTCAGACAAAGAACGACTAGACAGGTTTTTTTGACCCAAACCTTATTTAGAAGACCAGAAACATAAAGAAAGGAGAATGTGACCGAGCCCTGGTATTTGAGCTGCCTACATATCCTTGGCTATAAAGGAATCATGCCACGAGTAGTCCAGAAGTAGAAGAGCGGAGGAGGATACCGAGGTTGGGAGCCAATTGAGGTGCCGTTTCGTCGAGGTTACGGTCCGCGGTCCTGTTATTACATCAAAATAAAAAAATAAAAAGACTAACCAAGCCTATCTAATATGAGTTACAAGATTCCTGTCTATAAGTCTTCTGAGGCTTGATCTTGAGTCTTGAATGGTTCTTCATGTAGACTTTAGATTTGAAACTTGACGCTTGCTAGCTACAGGAATAGTTCATTCTTGCTCTTTGGATCATGACGGGATATAAAAAGTTCGTGACTCAGTCATGTCTTGAGCAATTCACATATTGGTCATCAGACTAAGACTTCGATCCTATGAGAAAATTCATCAAACTAGGTCTTTTTGTTTGTTATCGTAGAAGAAAGATTCCTCAGACTAAGATTTTGATCCTAGGAGAAAGTTCATCAAACTAGGTCTTTTTGTTTGTTATCTTAGGAGAAAAAATCATATGACTAAGATTTTGATCCTAGGAGAAAGTTCATCAAACTAGGTCTTTTTGTTTGTTATCTTAGGAGAAAAAATCATATGACTAAGATTTTGATCCTAGGAGAAAGTTCATCAAACTAGGTCTTTTTGTTTGTTATCTTAGGAGAAAAAATCATATGACTAAGATTTTGATCCTAGGAGAAAAGTCATTAGACTAGGTCTTCTATCTTAGGAGAAAGATTATTCAGACTAAGATTTCGATCCTAGGAGAAAAGTCTTCAGACTACGTCTTTTTGTTTATCTTAGGAGAAAGATTGATTAGACTAATATTTTGATCCTAGGAGAAAGTTCATCAGACTTGGTCTTCTATCTTAGGAGAAAGATTCATCAGACTAAGATTTTGATCCTAGAAGAAAGTTCATCAGACTAGGTCTTCTATCTTAGGAGAAAGATTCATCAGACTAAGATTTTGATCCTAGAAGAAAGTTCATCAGACTAGGTCTTCTATCTTAGGAGAAAGATTCATCAGACTAAGATTTAGATCCTAGGAGAAAATTCTCCAGACTAGGTCTTTTTGTTTGTTATCTTAGAAGAAATATTCATCAGACTAAGATTTTGATCCTAGGAGAAAGTTCATCAGACTAGGTCTTCTAGGTTAGGAGGAAGATTAATCAGACTAAGATTTCGATCCTAGGAGAAAGTTCATAAGACTAGGTCTTCTATCTTAGGAGAAAGATTTATCAGACTAAGATTTTGATCCTAGGAGTAAGTTCATCAGACTAGGTCTTCTATCTTAGGAGAAATATTCATCAGACTAAGATTTCGATCCTTGGAGAAAATTCATCAGACTAGGTCTTTTTTTGTTATATTAGGAGAAAGATTCATCAGACTAAGATTTTGATCCTAGGAGAAAGTTCATCAGACTAGGTCTTCTATCTTAGGAGAAAGATTCATCAGACTAAGATTTCGATCTTAGTAGAAAATTCATCAGACCAGGTCTTTTTGTTTGTTATCTTAGGAGAAAGATTCATCAGACTAAGATTTTGATCCTAGGAAAAAGTTCATCATACTAGGTCTTCTATCTTAGGAGAAAGATTCATCAGACCAGGTCTTTTTGTTTGTTATCTTAGGAGAAAGATTCATCAGACTAAGATTTTGATCCTAGGAAAAAGTTCATCATACTAGGTCTTCTATCTTAGGAGAAAGATTCATCAGACTAGGATTTTGATCCTAGGAGTAAGTTCATCAGACTAGGTCTTCTATCTTAGAGAAAGATTTATCAGACTAAGATTTCGATCCTAGGAGAAAATTCATCAGACTAGGTCTTTTTTTGTTATCTTAGGAAAAAGATTCATCAGACTAAGATGATCCTAGGAGAAAATTCATCAGACTAGGTCTTCTATCTTAGGAGAAAGATTCATCAGACTAAGATTTCGATCCTAGGAGAAAATTCATCAGACTAGGTCTTCTATCTTAGGAGAAAGATTCATCAGACTAAGATTTTGATCCTAGGAGAATGTTCATCCGACTAGGTCTTCTATCTTAGGAGAAAGATTCATCAGACTAAGATTTCGATCCTAAGAGAAAATTCTTCAAACTAGGTCTTTTTTGTTTTTTTATCTTAGGAGAAAGATTCATCAGACTAAGATTTCGATCCTAAGAGAAAATTCTTCAAACTAGGTCTTTTTTGTTTTTTTATCTTAGGAGAAAGATTCATCAGACTAAGATTTTGATCCTAGGAGAAAGTTCATCAAACTATGTCTTCTATCTTAGGAGAAAGATTAATCAGACTAAGATTTCGATCCTAAGAGAAAGTTCATCAGACTAGGTCTTCTATCTTAGGAGAAAGATTAATTAGACTAAGATTTCGATCCTAGGAGTAAGTTCATCAGACTAGGTCTTCTATCTTAGGAGAAAGATTCATCAGACTAAGATTTCGATCCTAGGAGAAAATTCATCAGACTAGGTTTTTTTGTTCGTTATCTTAGGAGAAAGATTCATCATACTAAGATTTCGATCCTAGGAGAAAGTTCATCAGACTAGGTCTTCTATCTTAGGAGAAAGATTCATCAGACTAAGATTTCGATCCTAGGAGAAAATTCATCAGACTAGGTCTTTTTGTTCGTTATCTTAGGAGAAAGATTCATCAGACTAAGATTTCGATCCTAGGAGAAAGTTCATAAGACTAGATCTTCTATCTTAGGAGAAAGATTCATCAGACTAAGATTTTGATCCTAGGAGTAAGTTAATCAGACTAGGTCTCCTATCTTAGGAGAAAAATAATCAAACTAAAATTTCGATCCTAGGAGAAAATTCATCAGACTAGGTCTTTTTATTTTTAATCTTAGGAGAAAGATTCATCATACTAAGATTTTGATCCTAGGAGAAAGTTTATCAGATTAGGTCTTCTATTTTAGGAGAAAGATTAATCAGACTAAGATTTTGATCCTAGGAGAAAGTTCATCAGACTAGGTCTTCTATCTTAGGAGAAAGATTCATCAGACTAAGATTTTGATCCTAGGAGTAAGTTCATCAGGCTAGTTCTTCTATATTAGGAGAAAGATTTATCAGACTAAGATTTCGATCCTAGGAGAAAATTCATTAGACTAGGTATTTTTTTGTTATCTTAGGAGAAAGATTTATCGGACTAAGATGATCCTAGGAGAAAATTCATCAGGCTAGGTCTTCTATCTTAGGAGAAAGATTTATCAGATTAAGATTTCGATCCTAGGAAAAAATTCATCAGGCTAGGTCTTTTTTTTTGTTATCGTAAGAAAAAGACTCACCAGACTAAGATGATCCTAGAAGTAAGTTCATCAGACTAGGTCTTCTATCTTAGGAGAAAGATTCATTAGACTAAGATTTGATTGGGAGGAAAATCCATCAGTCTAGGACTTTTTATCCTAGGAGGAAAAATATGAAGAGCAATGGCAACATTTTATGCACACTAGCAAGACTGATAAAGGCAAAGATTTGAGAAACTTCCCTTTGTCGGCTCTTATCTTCTTTTATTCTTTTTTTTTTTTAAAACCGAAATGCTTGCATTTCTTTGTTCCTATTTCAAACAAAGAAAATTTGTGAGTTTAAAATGTGGTGGTTAGTTTGTGGCCTTGACTATGAGGGCGATTTCTCTTGCACTTGTCACGATAAACTTGGATTTCAACTTGGAAGACAATGCTTGTTATCAGCCAACCGCTTTTCTTGACAACCTTTATGACAAGAAACATTCCCGATTCGCTCAAGTCAAATACCTTATACCCGATGCATTGCACTCGCATTTTAACATTCATCAAATCTTTACCTTATCAATCCCAAGGAATATTTCTTATCACCAACTCAGTGCACACACTATTCTCCCGTGTCTTATGCCAATTGGACGTGCTTTCCAGACTCGACTTCGTATGATTTAAAAGCTGGTAGCAGATTTTGTAGTCATTTCTCACTTGTTTCGACAAAAATAGACTCAGAAGGGACTCAAATAAAACAAGAAGAACATATAAGGAAAAAAACAAGATAGATGGTCTCTAACAAGAAAAACTTTTACCTAGGAAAAAGAACAAAGTAGAAACTAATATGATTTTAAGGCCATCTCCACTGACCATGACATGCATTTTGGATTAAGCGGCCTAATCTGTCAAGCGAATCTGATCTTCAACTCTAGTTATGCCTCTAAGTTGTGAAACTGGGCTTCAGTACTCCAATTGTCCTATTTGACCATAATCCTCAATCGACTTTTAGTGCCCTGAAGGGTTTTCACCATCAAGCCTCTCTTATTTTGCTCTTTTTCTTAACTCACCGTCGCCTTACGGTTCCCATAAGGGTTTTCACTGATAAGACTCTCTCACAAAGATCATATTCTCACAATACACTTGATTTGGCATCCTCAAAGATCAGTCAGAAGGTATTTCTTTGGACTGTAATGTAGGCTTTTGGATAGGGTTAGAAAGAAAGGATGGCATGAAGGCTTAAAATAATTTAAGATGAAAGGGTTCAAAATTATAACTTTTGGAATCAGATCTTTTGGCCAAAATTAAAACTTCTGCCCCAGTTTCTTGGAGTTTGGAGATTTTTATTTTATTTTGATTTTTTTTTGGATTTTTCTTTTAATGAGACAGAACCACAGAGTGAGGCTGCCTACGTATCCTTAAAAGGAATAAGGTCGAACGTAGTTCCAACATCTGACCTAACTTTTTTTCATCTTTCTCTCTTTTTCTTCCTTTTTTTTCTTTTCTTTTCTTTTCTTCTTTTTCTTCTTTTTCTCTTTTCTTTTCTTTTTCTTCTTTTTCTCATTTTCTTTTTCTTTTCTAGTTCCTAACTCTACTTCTGATTCCAAAAGAGTGGTATGAAACAAAACAAATTAAGGCTCAAAGGGGTAGCGAAAGATAAAAGTGTTTGGGTAGCAGAATAAAATGCATTCGTCATACCAAACTTTAAAAATGCCAAGTACAAACATGCAATCGAAAATAAGCAGAAGAACCATGCACAATGTTTCTTGACGGCATCAACACAAACACAAAGTGCCAATGGGCAATACCTTTATCCAAATGAATGACCATCGCCAGTTTGAAGAAGACTTGACTCAACCTTGTCTTGTTGGGTAAGAATGCATTTCAACATTGACTACTCTACCTCAAACTACTTGAGAGACATTACCTTGTAGTATGCACTCATCAACCTCTTGATTTCCCAAACTAACTGCCTCAGTTTCACTCAATGCAAGCTTTAGGTTATCTCAGAATTCGTGATTCTTTACTTGTTTCCTCAAATGCATATTTTTATCATATTCAAACTATGTTTCATTATTCCATGATTAGATTAGCTTTCAAGATTTGGCTAAAAATTCCGCATGCATGTCATGTCACTAGAACTGGCCTGAAGAGAACTATATACAAGAAACAAACAAAACGAAGACTGTAAATAACAAAAACAAAATTTCATTTGACCAAAGGATGGAAGGGTTTGAACAACAGAATAAAATCTATATTAAAGCCCTGAAACAACCCTAGATGACAGACATAGAGACGCAAAACTAACTAACAAGACTTCTAGATATAGGAAAAAGAGGATAGGAGGGTTTGAATCACCAAAACAAACAAGATAAAATCTGGATTACAACCCCGAAATAACCAGATAGCAGAAAAAACATCAAAATAAGCTACCAAGATTTCTTCCCGACAAGGAAATGAGGTGCTTTCTAATCACCAAGCGCGAGATCTTATCCACTGAGTTGCACATCAAAATTACCGGGACCTTCACCAACTTCAAGCACATTGTCCTCATCAAGTGGCTAATTGAATCCTTTGACCAACCCTTCGTCATTGCAAACAATCCCAACAATTTGTGCCTTTTCATGTACCTGTAGAGGATTATGTGTGACATTTGGGGTATTACTGCCTTGGACCGCAATTATCCCTTCTTGAATCATTCTTTCTATTTCCCTTTTCAAAGCAAGACAATCTTTAAAATTGTGCCCTTAGGCATTGGAATTGTATTCACACCTTTTAGAAGGGTCAAAACTTCTTGCACTTGGGTCCACATGATTTGGAGGAATAGGTGCAATCATGTCATAATGCTTTAATTTCTCAAACAAGCTTGCATAGGACTCTCATATTGGTGTAAAAGTATCTCTTTGTCTTTGTTCCCCTCCATGCCCCTGTTTTCTAGGGTTGTTGGATGCTCAAAAACATTATAAAGGCGAACGAGTGTTTTGCAATGCTGGTGCTGGCCATAAGGGGTGACCCAGTGGTTGAACAAATGACTGGACATTGTACGGAGGATAATGCTGGGGAGGATTATGTGGAGCTCGGGAATAGGTTTGGGGTTGGGGTCGAGGCTGACTGTATTGATGAGGTGGCCCCTCGAGCCATGCCATGGTCCAAAGACAACCATAGAGGCATCTTCCTTATTTATTTTGCCTAGCAAACTTCCGCTACCACTCTGGATTGCCTGTGTGGTCGCCTTTATAGCAGAGTAGCTCATGATCTTGCTCGACTTGAGTCCCTCTTCCACCATTTCTCTCATCTTTACCACATCATTGAAAGGCTTACCAATGGCAGAGATCAAATGGCCAAAGTAAGCAGGCTCCAGGGCTTGAGGAAAGTGTTGAACCATCTCATCTTCTTCCATCGGAGGATTGACTCATGTAGCTTGCTCCCTCCATCGGAAAAAATATTCTTGAAAACTCTCATTAGGCCTCTTTTCCACCTTGGTCAGAGATAAGCGATCTGGGACAATGTCTATATTGTACTGAAAATGCCGAGCAAAAGCTTGAGCCATATCGTCCCATGTATACCACCTGTTGGTGTCCTGGCGGGTGTACCATTCTAAAGCTGCCCCACTCAGACTCTGGCTAAAATACGCCATCAATAATTCGTCCTTTTCCCCGGCGTTTCTCATCTTACTGCAATAACCTCTCAGATGGGTTACAGGATCCCTATGTCCTTTATACAAGTCAAATTTGGGAATCTTGAACCCGGCAGGCAGTTGGACATCAGGGAACAAACACAAATCCTTATAAGACACGCTTACCTGGCTTCCTAACCCTTGCATATTTCTCAATGATTGCTCCAGAATCTTTAATTTCGTAAATATCTCCTCTTGCTCCGCGTTCTTGGGTGGTTTCTCAGTTTCAACATGAGGCTCAAAGTGAGGAGTGTAGGAGTAAGGATCTGGGACTTTGAAGGTGGGTTTCGAGGCATAGTATTGGGTATCAGGAGCTGGGAATGCGGGCTCACTAGAGGATTGGTGGTGAGTAGCTTGTGGAGGGGGTTCATAAATAGGAGCAGATGTTGGAGTAGGATATGAGGTTGTTTTGGTTGGTGGGGCATGAAAAGTTTGGGAAGAAGTGCCGGGGTAAGAGTGGTAAGGGGTGAAGCCTGGTGCTTGTTGTGGGGAAAGATCAACGGTACTGGGCATCCGAGCTTGGAAAATTGGTGGAATGGAAGCATGGTTTTCTGTATAGTTGGTAGGGAATGAAGGTGGAGGATGTCCATTAACCCAGGCCTGATACATTTCCGCCATCTGATGTTTTAACCTTTGGAGCTCCTCTTTCAGTTCCGATTCTGATTCAACAATTTCCCTCGGCGGGTCCACAACTCATGTGTCTGTTTCTTTGCTAGTCATGACGTCTTGCTCTTTGACCTTATGTTGTATGAATGACTTACCAGGATGCCACCAAACTAACCACTTTCTGTTATGATAACAATGAAAGTACCAAAGAGGAGCAAAACAAAGCCAAAATTTTAGCGTTAGGGCATTTATCAGATAGAAATATCACATTGCGTGCAATGCACCTAACAACAATCAGCGGTTCTAGAATAACTTCAAGGGTCACAATGTCATTTGGCATCATCCCAATTTTGTTCATTTTGATCTTCTCTTTTCTTTCTTTTCTAGCACGGCTTGCTCATTTTCCTTCCTCTTTTCTTTCTTATTATCACTATTTCCTTTCTCACACCTCTCACGTCCCACCACTTCATTCTTTTTTTTTTCTTTTTTTTAATTAAATTTTTAAATGATTTGATCGAACCCTATGTAGGTTGCCGACGTATCATATTCCACATGAATCAGATCAAGCGTAGTTCTGGAAAATTGATGGATTAAATAAACTAAAAAAAACAAGAATCGTTTTTGAACTTTTCATTTATAACCTTTTTTTTGGGTTTTTCAAATACAAATGGGAAGTACGTTAACAAAAGACTCGGCAAACTCTTACACCACCTAAAATACTCAAACCCACTGGACAAGACAAGAAAGTAAAAGAAAACATGAAAACAGACTCAAAATTATAAAATCTCTCTTCAAGCTAGCTCCCAAATGCGATGACCCCGGGATATCTGTCATGCTCAAGCTCTAATAAATGGATCCATACCTAAATGGAAAAAATAAGATCAAAAGGAGTTAGTTACTTAAGACACTATGCGACGCCACAACACCTCCTATTGGACCCATGCAAGACACAATTAGGCTATTTTTTGCAAAATGACCTATGTGGCCAAGGGCGGCTAAAAGTGCAAACTCGACAAGATTGACCTCTAAGACATGGAAAATGCCTCACTAAGGTTTATATGACTTTAAAATCCCAACAATAATGGCCATGGAAAGTACTTCGCAAAAGTGACCATTTTGCAAAAATGGCTGATGTGGCCAAAAGTGACTAAAGATGCAAACTCAAGGATGGACCTTAAGGTAGTGGTACACTTAGTCGCGAACTCAAGATCTTGAGACATGGGTCAACGAACCACTTTCGCAAAAATGACCTCATTTTGCAAGAATGACCGATGTGGCCAAAAGTGGCTAAACATGCAAATTCAACAGGATTAGACCTTAAAACTAAGAAAGCACCTTGTTGTAAACTTAGCGCTCTAAGACATGAGTTAACAAGCTACTTCAAGAAAACAATCATATTTTGCAAAAACGGGCGATGTGGCCAAATGTGACTAAACATGCAAGATTTGGCTAAGACCCCGCAAAGTCAAGAACCTAAGACTTACTAGGAATAAGATGAAGACCGGACACTATGTGGGCTGCCTATGTATCCCGCCCCGAAAGACGAGAATCAGGTTTGCGTAGTTCGGGAATATTGGATACGGAAGAGAATTTAAAAAGCATTGATTTGGAAAAACATATTTTTTTTCTTTTTCTTTTTAAGAGGATGCCAAACAGAGTCGCCAGAGATGTCACACCCCTTTTTTTCAACAAACTTCACTTAACCCTCTTAAAAATAATAAAAATATTTTGCAAAGCTTGAAAGTGTTTTTCAATTTTGAAAGTGACAAAAGATTGTGTTTTAAAGGATTTTTATGAGAGTCGCCACCTGACATTTGGTTTCGGTGTGTCAGGTCACCGTATCAAAAATAATTTTTCCTTTTAAAACACTTTGGACTCCAAACTAAGTCCGCACCAGAGATTGGGGTAAGGGGGTTTATTTAACTCGGGGAGAAGGTGTTAGGCATTCCTCGAGTCCCGTAACAAGTATGGTTGCGTACATGATCAAGTTGGTTTTTAAAAATATTTGAATTGAGGTCAAAACACACACACAAAAAAGAAAAATAAACACAAAGGAGGCTCGATGTCGTCCCCACCTAATAAGAGAAAATAGAGAAAGGGAAAGTAAATGAAAAATCCTAAACTAACATATACTACGAATTCTCCAATGCTAGTCAAAGCCTCCAAAATATTTACAAAGTTCATTGGGGCATTCCCCGGATAATAAAATCGACTAAAGGGACAACCTCTCACCTTGAGAGAAACTAAAATATAAACGTCCTAAAGGTTTGCCTACCCAAGTGTGGACGGCATAAAACTTGCTCCTAGAGGATAGGTTAATAAAAGAACGACAATAGCAATAAAATATTTGTAGTTTGGAATTATGTTCACTTAAGTAGTATTTCAACCCCAAGAAAACATATTTGCAAAGAAAACCAAAGTTCATGTTAAAAACAGTGATTCTCGCCCAAACTTTTAGCAACTTAAACTTACTTTTGAAGGTAAGAGATACATAAAACAAACGATGAATCAGGTAAGCGAAAGCAATTTCAGTCGAGAACAAAAGGTACTAGGCAATCAAATCAAGATTCAACTCATAGCATCAAGAAAAATAGATCTTAAGATTGAAGAGCTGATAAGGTTTAGAATTGGACCTCGAGTGTGGAGCCAAAGTCTTTGCTATGTTTCAGCCAAAATTAATTTGGCAAAACAATAACACTTAATCAAAGAATTCAAAACAGGGACATCAACCCAGAATTGAAGCCACAATCAGCGACCTATGACCGGAAAATGAAATCGCAATTAGGAACTCAACCCGAACCTTGAACGACGAATCCAAACGGCAAATCGCATCAGCATAGTCGCTAAAACTAGTTAAAGCTTGTCATTTCTTGAGGAAAAAGAAAAAAGACGGAGCTTCGTATATTATTTTGGATCTTTATGCACTGAAGAACATGAACCCATATGTGCTAACACCATACACCCTTAAATTCATCCCAAATGCTTTATCTATGAGTTACAAGATTTCTATCTATAAGTCTTCTGAAGCTTGATCTTGAGTCTTGAATTGTTCTTCATGTAGACTTTAGATTTGAACCTTGATGCTTGGTAGTTGCAGGGCTAGTTCGTTCTTCTTCATCTCTTCGGATCATGACGGGATATACAAAGCTCGTGACTCAGTCATGTCTTAAGCAATCCACATATTACCTCAGCTTCTGTACTATGTATACTTCTTCTTTTTTGTTTGTTTTTCTTCTTATTTTATTCTGGATTAAGATTATTTCTGTTGGTCATCTATTGTCAACTCGCATTCTGGCCGCGAGCTTCTGCTACTTCTACCCTGCATGAAATTCTGAAATGACTTCCCTCGTTCTCTAGGTGGGTGCCTGCAATCAAAATAACAAAACAAATAAAAAATTTCGCCCTAGTTTGCATAAGGAAGATTTGTGAGTTGTTAGCAAAATTTTAAATAAGCTATGCTATTGATGCAATGATGAGAGTATAACTAAAGACTCGACCAGTTTCAAATCCGGACTTCCCTTTTTGTTTTAATCAGACTAAGACGTATATCCTAGGAGAGAGTTCATCAGACTAGGTTTATTTTTTATTTTTGGTATCTTAGGAGAAAGATTCATCAGACTAAGATTTCGATCCTAGGAGAAATTTTATCAGACTAGGCTTTCCATCTTAGGAAAAAGATTCATCAGACTAAGATTTCGATCCTAGGAGAAAATTCCTCAGCCTAGGTCTTTTTTTTTGTTATCTTAGGAGAAAGATTCCTCAGACTATGATTTTGATCCTAGGAGAAAGTTCATCAGAATAGGTCTTCTATCTTAGGAGAAAGATTCATCAGACTAAGATTTCGATTCTAGGAGAAAATTTATCAGACTAGGTCTTTTTGTTTTTTATCTTAGGAGAAATATTCATCAGTCTATGATTTAGATCCTAGGAGAAAATTCATCAGACTAGGTCTTTTTGTTTGTTATCTTAGGAGAAAAATTCATCAGATTACGATTTTGATCCTAGGAGAAAGTTCATCAGACTAGGTCTTCTATCTTAGGAGAAAGATTCATCTGACTAAGATTTCGATCCTACGAGAAAATTCATCAGACTAGGTCTTTTGTGTTATCTTAGGAGAAAGATTCATCCGACTACGATTTTGATCCTAGGATAAAGTTCATCAGACTAGGTCTTCTATCTTAGGAGAAAGATTCATCTGACTAAGATTTCGATCCTACGAGAAAATTCATCAGACTAGGTCTTTTTTGTTATCTTAGGAGAAAGATTCATCCGACTACGATTTTGATCCTAGGATAAAGTTCATCAGACTAGGTCTTCTATCTTAGGAGAAAGATTCATCAGACTAAGATTTTGATCCTAGGAGAAAGTTTATCAGACTAGGTCTTCTATCTTAGGAGAAAGATTAATCAGACTAAGATTTCGATCTTAGGAGAAAATTCATCAGACTATGTCTTTTTGTTTTTTTATCTTAGGAGAAAAATTCATCAGACTAAGATTTTGATCCTAGGAGAAAGTTCATCAGAGTAGGTCTTCTATCTTAGGAGAAAGATTAATCAGGCTAAGATATCAATCCTAAGAGAAAGTTCATCAGACTAGGTCTTCTATCTTAGGAGAAAGATTAATCAAACTAAGATTTTGATCCTAGGAGTAAGTTTATCAGACTAGAATAAATTTTTATCTAAAATAAAATTTAGTAATGTATTCGATAAAAGTGTATTACAATTAATATTTTCAATTTGGGTCGAGCTATATATCTCACATTTTTGTTTTATATCTTACACTTAGATTGTATCAAAGTAAAAAGATCGTCAGTTAAAAAATCGTAATCTATTTATCTGCATTTACATATCTTACATTTTTTTATTACTCAAGCATAATTTTTAATATGATACTAATGCGGTCTCATTTTTAACAAATAATTATCGTGATAGGCTACGTGCACAATGCGCGTGCACTAAAACTAGTTATTATAAAAGTGGGAAGCCCTAAACTAAAAAGTTAAAAAACCTAATTACCCCTTTAAAATACATAAATATCCTACTTAAATATACACAACTATTATTTAATAATAATATATTACTAATAATATGTATTAACTAAAAAAGAAAACGGGAAAAGAAGAAAACTACGTGTTGTGCGTGTGTCTTTTCGTAAACGTTGCGTCCGTTCTAAATTTGTACTACACTAATTAACTTCTTATAAATTATGTTTCAATTGTTGGAGTCCCACCTATTAGAAGGCTCTCCGAAACAACAAAGAGAAGAAATTAATTCATTTTCCTTGTTGCCATCAATTCTTCTATAAATGTTCCATAGGGGGATTCCACCGAATTCTCTTAACTGTAACGATTCGGATGGTCGTTTCGAGAGTTTAGTCCCGTTTTTTCTATTTTTTTATTACGTGTTGTTTAGTTCTTTTATATTATGTTGGGTCGGTTGGATCGGGTTTGGAGTGATTGTGGAGAGAAATTAGACGCTTAGTCTCTTAAATTGGTGCATTAGTTGGAAAAGTCAACCGGAAGTTGACTTATGGATAAATGATCTCGGAATTTGGTTTTTATGACTCGGATAGCTTCGTTAGGTCATTTGGGACTTAGGAGTGTGTTCGGAATGTTTTTCGGAGGTTCGTGGTAGAATTAGACTTGAATTGGCAAAGTTGGATTTTTGGTGATTTCCGGTCGGTAGTGAAAAATTAGCTTGGGGTCGGAATGGAATTATGAAAGTTGGAATAGGTTTGTAGTGTCGTTTGTGATGTGTGTGCAAAATTTTAGGTCATTCGGACGTGGTTTGGTTGGTTTCGACATCGTTGGCGAATTTCGGAAGTTTAGAAAATTTTAGGCTTGAATTCGGGTTTAATTTGGTATTTTGATGTTGTTTTGGGTGATTCGAAGGCTCGACTAAGTTTGAATGATGTTATGGGATGTGTTGGCATGGTTGGTTGAGTTCCCGAGAGCCTCGGGTGTGTTTCAGATGCTCGGTAGACCATTTTTGGACTTGGGAAGTTGGCAGATTTTTGTTGGTGTTCTTCTACGCGATTGCAGGAGTACATTCGTGTTCGCGTAGGCTTATTGGGTGCTGAGGTGATTTTTTTCTACGTGATCGCAGGTATAGATCGCGATCGTGTAGTTCTGTGGAGCTGTGCATCGCTAACGCGTGGCCAGTGTCGCGTTCACGTAGTGTATTGAGCTGAGGGAGTGCAGGGGCGATTGTGCTTCGCAATCGCGAGTTTGAGGTTGCGGTCACGCAGGTTTGTTTAAAAGAGGTTGGCGATCGCGTGTGGGCTTCCACGATCGCGTAGAGTAAAGTGATGAGGCAACCTGTTTGTGCTTTGCGATCGCGAGGCTATTTCTGCGATCGCGATGAAGAAATGTCTGGGTAGAATATTTATAGTTCAAAATCGAGGGTTTAGTCTAAAATTCCAAAATTTCAATAGAGAGGTTGGGAGAAGGCGGTTTTGGAGGGAATTTTAAGTAGAGTGATTGGGGTAAGTGTTCTTCACTCAAATTTGGTCTAATTCCATGATTATGTCTTGATTTTTATCATTTAATTTGAGAATTTAGGTGAAAATTGGAAAAATATGGAAGAGAATTGGAGAGTTGATTTTGGGGATTTGGATGACCATTTGATGTCGGATTTTGATGAATTTTATATGGGTAGACTCGTGAGTGAATAGGGATATTAGTTTTGTGATTTTTATCGGATTTCGAGACGTGGGCCCGGGGGTCGGGTTTATCCAATTTCAGAAATTTTGATGAAATTTGTTTATTTCTGCATGGGTTTTATTCGTTTAGCGTATATTGATTATATGAATCTGGTTTGAATAGATTCGGAGGGATTTGAGACCCAGTCGAGCGACAAGGGCATCGCGGAGTAGATTTTCATCTGGTTTGAGGTAAGTAACACTTCCAAACTTGGTTATGAGGGTTCGAAACCCGAACGATATGTTATATGATTGTAATTGAGGTGACATAAATGCTAAGTGGGCGTGTGTGTGTGCACCGTGAGAATGGTAATCTAGAATCATTCCATGGCTTTGTTTAGTGACTCTCTTGTTGATATGCGCACGATTGTCAGTGTGATTAATAGCAAACATGCTAGAAATCATGCTAGATGTTATGTTAGGGCTTTATGCCAATACCATTGAGACCCGAGTGGTCGCTTATTACTATCATTCATGTATTTCATTGTTGTTATTTACTCAATCCTGTTATAGCATATCATATCATGTCTCAGTCTCGGTAATTGCTTTTACACATCTTATCATTGATTCAGGCTAATTCATGCAACGACCCGACTTGTCGTTTTAAGAATTTATGCCCCGTTCGGCGACATAAGGTCTCCAGCAACTTCGTAATATGTATTATTACTTGCGTGTGTGATCAAGTTTAGTTTTGGGAAGATTCGGAATTAATTTAAAGAAAAATTCTAATTTTGAAGTTCAAATGGAAATAGTTGACCAGAGAATTGACTTTTGAACAAACGACATCGAAATGGAGATTTGATAATGTTAATAGCTTCGTATGATGATTTCGGACGTAGGAGTATGTTCGAATTTGGATTTGAAAGTCCGTTGGACAATTCGATGCATTTTGGCAAAAGTTGGAAAATATAAGATTTTGGAAAAGTCCGACCGAAGGGTAAAATTTTGATAAGGAGGTCGGATTTTGATTGTGAATATTGGAACAACTCAGTTATGTCAATTATGACTCGCGTGCAAAATTTTAAGTCATTCCAAATTGATTTGATAGGTTTGGGCACAAAATATACAAGTTGGAAAATTTGAAAACTCATAATTCGATTCATGGCGCGATTCGAAATTTTAGTGTTGTTTAGCCTGGTTTAAAGCCTCGACTAAGTTCGTATTGTATTCTGGGACATGTTGGCATATTTGGTTAAAGTCTTGAGGGGCTCGGGTGAGTTTCAGAGTGGTTTCAGACAATTTTTAGGCCAATTTAACTTGCTGGTTTTTGACAGCAAGGTTCAAAAATTCTGATGCGAGGAGCCTACATTGGAAGCTTATATCTCTAACTATATAAGGAATCTGAAAATTTACAACATGAAAGTTATTGCCCTTGCATTCTAGTTTACAGAAAGTTAAATCATTCATTATTTTGATATTTGTACAGAAAGTTATGATAGACTGAACGAAGGCTGGTAAAGTTGTTTTATTTTACCAGAAATTTCTGATGCGACGAGCCTACTTTGGGAGCTTATATCTCGTAATATATAAGGCATCTGAACATTTGCAAAACATGAAAGTTGTAGAAATTTGATTCTAGTTTCCGGAAAGTTAAACCATTCATTATTTGGATATTTTTACAAAATGTTATGATCGATTGAATGAAGGCTGGTAGCAGTTCAGTTTTGCCTGAAAATCAGGCAAAGTCACATTTCAAACATGCGACTTGCCTAGGCAAAATCCTTAAAAACGGGAGTCAGCCATTTTTACTCATTATTGAGTTTTGAGTCTCGGATTTGGGCGATTTTGAGCGAGAAGTCATGGAAAATCTTGAGGTAAGTCAATTGTGATCATTTCAACGAATAATCCGACTAGATTACATGTTTTTGAGGTGTAAATTGGGGATTTGGGCCTAGGGATTTGAAAACGAAAATTTAAGATTTGGAGGTCGATTTGTTATCGGAAATTGATAAAATTGGTATGGTTGAACTCGTATCGGAACGGGTGTTCAGATTTTGTAAAAATTATGTCGGGTTCCGAGAGGCGGACCCCGTTGACTTTTGTTGACTTTTTAATGTGAAATTTTAAATCGGCATTTTATTATCCGGAATTATTTTCGATGAATTTTAATGAAGTTATGCAATTAACTTGGATAGATTTGAGCGGTCCGGAGGTCCATTCGAGCATGAAGGCGATTTTGGAATATCAGCCTAACTTCAAAAAGATAAGTGTCTTGCTTAACCTCGAGTGGGGGAATTACCCCTTAGGCATCGAGTCTTATATGCCATTTGTGAAATGTGAAAAGACGTGTACGCAAGGTGACGAGTACGTACTCGGCTTATATGTGCAAATTTGATTGAGTTAAAGACTTGAGCATATTGTGTGGTAAATTAGATAATTGTTGGTAAATATTTAAACATATATTTGTCGTGCCTAAAGCGTTGTTGTTGTTGAATATGTTATTACATGAAAATTTGATGTGATTGTTACTTGATTATTGATGAAATTTCGTGAATTTGTTGGTTTGATAATTATTGGAATTTAATTTCATTATGGATTTTCCCTCTGCAAATAATTAATTAAATAAGCTTAAGAAGAGGTATTTATATAATTATAATTTTTTTTGAATTTAATGAAGACTTTGCTTTATGTTGAGTATTCATATCTCTATTGATTGTTTTTGTGTGTCTTACACATTGTGTGAAGCTTTTGACTATTTGTTGTGAAATTAATTGACTTGGTTGTAGCTTTGGAATTTTGTTGTGTCCATATGATCTTTCATTAATCACTACTTAGGCTTAACTTGATGATTATTCATGTTGATGGTAATTCTTTGTATTGCCTATTGCTGAGTACTGGTTCAAGTTGAGATTTATTTCGTAAGGCTAATTAATTAAGCGAGATTGGTTATAGTTGTTTTCCCTTGCCGGGATGGTGTTGTTTCCATTGTTGTCTCCCTTGCCAAGATGGTTTGGTTTCTATTATTGTTTATACTGTTGATTTCCTTGTCGGGATGTTATCATTTCATTTGTTTGGGTGAGAAAAAGTGTAAAAGCACGAAGGATGATGCGTGCGTGATATTGTGAGTGAATATTAATGCACGAAGGGTGATGCCGTGCCGATACTGTGAGTGTTAATGCACGAAGGGTGATGCCATGCCGATATTGTGAGTGTTAATGCACGAAGGGTGATGCCGTGCCGATATTATGAGTGTTAATGCACGAATGGTGATGTCGTGCCATATTAATGAAATTAAAAGCACGAAGGGTGATGCCGTGCCGCTTCTGTTGATTTTATGGTGAGGACGAGAGTAAAAGCACGAAGAGTGACGCCATGCACTTTTTTCTGTGTTATTATTTCTGTTTTTTCGAGTTAGATAATTACTTTGTCGCCTTACTTCATTATTGTCATAACTTGATATTCCCCCCTGCACTACATATTTATTTTGGGACTACTGACGTATTCCGGGAGATCCACCTGTACTGCATGACCAATTCTGAACTACGGAATGGAATCCCGACAGATTTATCTTGAAGAAACCATGTTCGAAAGATATTTATTTGAAAAGTATAGTTGAAAAATATTTACCTTGAAGAAAACTATGTTTGAAAGACTATTATTAGGAAAGAATCTTTATTCAAGAAAATATTATATGAAAGAATTGTATTTGAAAGATATTCATTCGACGAAATTATATTTGGAACAGAGTTTTATTCGTAGGAATTATATGTGAAAGATATTTAATTGAAGAATTTTATTTAGCCGGGTGTAATTGTGTTTACTAATTTATGAGCGATATTAAATTGTGATTTTATTGTCTTACTGTGCATATCACTGGTTGTTTTAAGTTGCCTTGATGTTATTTGTTTCTTGTTATTTTGTATGTTATATTGCACAGGTTATTAGACTAGTGATTGTTGTGGCTGTACCTCGTCTCTACTCCATTGAGGTTAGTCTAGATATTTACTGGGTATCGACCGTGGCGTACTCATACTACACTTCTTCATATTTTGTGCAAAGCCAGGTATTGGAGATATCAGACGTGAGTAGAGTTAAAGCGGTATTGTAAGGATTCAAGGTAGAGCTGCTTGGTCGTAACAGTCCCTTGAAGTCTTTTCATTTGATTGTACTGTTAAATTTTAATCAAACAGTATTGAGTATTTGGTCCTCGTGATCATTCCATTTATTCAGTTAGAGTTTGTGACTCAGTAGTACCAGTCTTGGGAGGTTGTATATTTATATTTGTTCCGCTGTAAGTTTTGATAACAAAAAAAATGGCTTCAAAATGTAATTAATATCGGCTCACCTAGTCTTAGAGACTAGGTGCCATCACCACGCCTGTGGTGGGATTTTGGGTCGTGACAGTTCATGCATTGTGAGCCCGTGTGAGCGAGACTGGAGAGTGATGATTGAGAGGGGTCGAGAGCCCGATATTGAGTGACAGTTATGGGGTCAGGCTGCACGCCGCATCATGTACATTGATTTATGCCTGGATCTGGCTTGTGATAGTGCTTGGGCTGTAGGAGCCACTCTGGAGTCTGTAACACACCCTTAGTGAGCGTAGTGATGATATTGAGGGATGGATCTTCCCCGGACATGGATCTTGTCTAAGTATTTGTACCCGGAGATGGATCTTCTCCGTGGGGCTGGATTTGCCTTCCTCAGTACTGGGTGACTATTGTCATATGTGTATATATTCTGGGATGGATCTTCCCCGGGCCATGACAACCATATACAGTACTGAGTGGACTTGTACACGAGAGTGGGAGCACTTTGTTATTTTCATACAGTTGATGCATGGGCATGTAGAGTACACTAAGTTATATATGTTCAATTGGTCGAAACTGCACTTATCTTGTCACTTGAACTATAACTCAATAGAAAGCATGCCTAAATTTTTGTACTTCAATTTTTGTGATTAATATGGAGATTTAGCCCGTGACTACCTCTCAGCCTATAGTTTGGGTCTGTTACTTACTGAGTTGGTGTACACACGTTACCCCCTTGCACCTTGTGTGCAGATCCGGTTACATCGGGGCTCGGTAGCGGTTGTTGATTGTTGACAGAGTTCCAGCCGGAGTCTTCGAGGTAGCTGCCGGCGATCACAACCTCTTTTTCTCCTTCCATATCCTCCTTGTCGTATTTTACTATTTCAGACAGTGTTTTGTCCATTTTGTATTTTGACATTAGTAGTTGTATCAACTCATGACTCGGTGACACCAGTGTTGGGACTTATTTTTGTGTTTTACTAATATTCGACTTTTCAAACATCTATGAATGAGATTTTTTAAATATAAATATATGGTTTTCTTGAAAAAAGTTAAGTTAGTTTAACTGTGTGGCTTGCCTGATTCTACGATAGGCGCCATCACGACCGGGGCGATTTTGGGGTCATGAGAAGTTGGTATCTGAGCCTATGTTACATAGGTCTCACCAGTCATGTGTATGTTTAGTAGAGTCCTGTGGATCAGTATGGAGACGTCTGTACTTATCTTTGAGAGGATGCAGAACCCTTAGGAACTCACATTCTTGAATTCTTGTCATGCGAATCTGCTGATTCTGGTAACTAAACTTGTGTTGTTTCATTCTCTCACTGATGGTGAGGAAACGTGCTACCGGACATGGCGATCAGTCACTAGTGGCATCGTTTGGTATGAAAAACGAGGCAACATAGCTAGCAGAAAAATATATAAAACTAGTATTTGTTCATTCAGTCGTATTTTGAGTTGGGGAGCTCGGATTTGGGCAATTTTCACCGTAGGGATTAGGGTAAGTGTTCTCTACTCGTTTTTTTAGTTATATTTCAATTACCCAATGTTTTTCATCACTTTTAAATAAAAAATTAAGAATTTTCATGGTAAAAAAATTGAGGGTTTGGGTAGAATTAGGGAATTTTATAAAAATCGAATCTTTACCTCGAATTAAGGTCGGATTTCGAAACTAATAGTATATTTGGGTTCATGGGTGAATGGGTAAACGTAATTTGGTCCGAACCACGAGTTTAGACCAAGCGGGCCCGGGGTTAGGTTTTCACCTTTTTTTTAGAAAACTTAGGAAAAATTATAATTTTCAATAAAGGTAGTTCCTTTAGCCTTAATTAATGATATTGAGTTAATTATGAATAGATTCCAGCAAGTTAGAACAAGATTTTAGAGGAAAAGTTGTAATTGAGCAGTGAGTGGCCTGCGAAGTTGAGGTAAGTGCTTGGTTTAACCTTGACTTTAGGGAATAGGAATCCCCACTTATTTGCTATGTGAATTGCATGTGTGTGGTGTATAGGTGAGGTGACGAGTATCTATGCACCACCAAATGGTCTGTCAAATATGACCCCTTCCCCGTTTCCAATTTAATTGATTCATGTCTTAATTGTTTTATGTTCGTTATGGTTTCTATGACTACTTGGCTTATTGGTTAGTTGTTAAGTCTTGTTGCAATTATTTTGAAAAAGTATTGGTTGTTTCCCTAGTTTCTTAGTGGTATAGAAGCGTTGAGTTGTTGGTCATTGCTTTACGAGACACACACACATACACACACACACACACACACACACACACACACATATATATATATATATATATATATATATATATATTCCTGTTGGTTTCATTTTTGATAATATTGAGGAAGTTGTGAGAAATACAATTTAACTGTTTTATGATTGTTGAGGTTTACGTGGCTATTTGGTTTCATTTGATTATTGCCAACTGTTGTTGCAAGTGTGTTAAAAGCGTTGGATGTTCTCTTGATTCTATCATGGTACATAAAGACTGAGCTGGGTTGACAGCATTACGGTGTTTACATATATTCTGGTTGGTTTTATTGTGAGATGATATTGGTTAAAGCTTACGAACTATACTTTTTTCTGTTTGCAATTGTTGAGATAAAACTGTCGTGAAAGGCTTGGCCTGAATTGTGAAAGTTTCTGATAAACAAATAAAACTTTGATTGTGATATGAGGGTGAAATTGATTGTGATAAGGGGGTGAAATTGATTGTGATAAGGGGCGAAATTGATTGTGATAAGTGTGGAGAAATTGATTGTGATAAGGGTGGACAGGTGGGATCGGGTTGCACGCCGCAACAAGACAGTGATAATGGTGAATAATTATGTTTTACTGATTTTAATTACAAAGATTGGAAATTCTTGTTTTACTCTATGGTTTTTCTCATATTTTGTACACGTGGTTAATTTAAAGTAAAGTTAGGAAGTTTTGACATTTATTCGAGGATTGGTTATAGCTGAGAGCTAGAAAAGGTGATTGAGTTATCCTAAATTGTTGTTGTAGTTGTTATTATGTACTTGTTTTAGATTTCCTTCTTGCTTTATTATTTATTATTGTCACAGGTTATATTGTTGATGCCCCGCCGCAGCCTCGTCACTACTTCGTCGAGGTTAGGCTCGGCACTTACTCAGTACATGGGGTCGGTTGTACTGATACTGCACTCTGCACTCTTTTGTGCAGATCCAGGTACCGGCCAACAATAGAGATATTTAGAGCTACTACCTATTTCTTTTCCCGAGACACGAGGTATATTTGTCGGCGTTCGCAGATTCCGAGAGTCTTCTCTAGAATATTGAGACTATTATTTTATTCGATTCAGAACAGTTACACATTATTTGTTTCAGCCCATTATTTGTAGTATTCTTTAGTAGTTCATGAATTATGACACCATACCCTGGGGTAGTCGTAGGTTTATTTATATAATTAGTTCGTGACTCGATTTAATTAATTGTTTATTATTGTATATTGTGAATTATTTATTTAAAGCCATTAGATTAAGTATTAATTTAAAATTGTTTTATCCTGTTTAAATGGTTAATTAAGGGAAATAGTTAAGCGAACTCTAACATTGACTTGCCTAGAAAGTGTGGTGTTAGGCGCCATCACGATCCCTAAGGTTGGGAATTTGGGTTGTGACAGGGTGAAAATTGGAGAAAAATGGAAGAGAATTGGAGAGTTGATTTTGGGGATTTGGATAGCCATTTGATGTCGGATTTTGATGATTTTGATATGGGTAGACTCATGAGTGAATAAGGATCCTAGTTTTGTTATTTTTATCAGATTTCGAGATGTGGGTCCGGAGGTCGAGTTTGGCCAATGTTGGGATTTTTGATGAAATTTGTTCCTTTAGCGTATATTGATGATATTAATAAGGTTTTAAATAGATTCGGAGCGGTTTGAGGCCGAGTCGAGTGGCAAGGGCATCGCGGAGTAGATTTTCATCCAGTTTGAGGTAAGTAACGCTTCCAAACTTGGTTTTGAGGGTTCGAAACCCCGAACGATATGTTATATGGTTGTAATTTAGGTGACGTACATGCCAAGTGATGGGCGTGGGTGCGTGCACCGTGAGAATGGTAACCTGGAATCATTCCATTGCTTTGTTTAGTGACTCTCTTGTTGATATCCGCACGATTGTTAGTGTGAATAATTGCAAACATTCTAGAAGTCATGCTAGATGTTATGTTAAAGCTTTATGCCAATATTGTTGAGACCCGAGTGGTCGCTTACTACTGTCATTCATGTATTTCATTGTTGTTATTTACTCAGTCCTTTATAGCATATCATATCATGTATCAGTCTTGGTAATTGTTGTTTTACACATCTTATCATGGATTCGGGCTAGTTCATGCATTGTGAGCCCGTGTGAGCGAGACTGAAGAGTGATGCCTGAGAGGGGCCGAGATCCCGATATTGAGTGAAAGTTATAGGGTCGGGCTGCACACCACAGCATGTACATTGATTTATGCCTGGATCTGGCTTATGATAACGCTTGGGCTGTAGGATCCCCTCCGGAGTCTGTAACACACCCCCAATGAGCGCAGTGATGATATTGAGGGATGGATATTCCCTGGACATGGAAATTGTCCGAGTGTTTGTACCCGGAGATAGATCTTCTCCGTGGTGCTGGATTGGCCTTCCTCAGTACTGGTGACTACTGTCATACGTGCATATATTCTGGGATGGATCTTTCCTGGGCCATGAGAGACATATACAGTACTGAGTGGACTTGTACACGAGAGTGGGAGCACTTTGTGCATTTCATACAGTTGATGCATTGGCATGTAGAGTACACTAAGTTATATATGGTTAATTGGTTGAAACTGTACTTATCTTGTCACTTGAACTGTTAGTCAATAGAAAGCATGCCTAAATTTCTGTACTTCAATTTTTGTGATAATTGTGGAGGTTTAGTCCGTCACTACCTCCCAGCCTACAGTTTGGGTCTGTTACTTACTAAGTTGGTGTACTCACGTTACCCCATGCACCTTGTGTGCAGATCCAGGTACATCGGATACCGGTTGTGGTTGCTGATTGTTGATAGAGTTCCAGCCAGAGACTTCGAGGTAGCTGCTGGCGATCGCAACCTCGTTTTCTCCTTCCTTATCCTCCTTGTCGTATTTTACTATTTCATACAGTGTTTTGTCCATTTTGCATTTCGACATTAGTAGTTGTATCAGCTCATGACTCGGTGACACCAGTGTTGGGACTTATCTTTATGTTTTACTGATATTCGACTTTTCAAACATCTATGAATGAGATTTTTTAATATAAATATATGATTTCTTGGAAGAAGTTAAGTTAGTTGAACTGTTTGGCTTGCCTGATTCGACGATAGGCGCCTATCACGACCGGGGCGGTTTTGGGTTCTTGACATTAACACTTTTAGAGAACACGATTTTTAGCCGAACAAAGTTATTGTGAATTCTTCACTGGAATAAATTTCTTTGCAAGGACGCATTCGATTTCCATAAAGCTGATCAAAGAGTATGTCTTTTGACTTTATTCATAAAAGATCTTAAGGTTACACGAGAATGCTAGCTTGTGCTACATTTAGATTTGTAATTTATAATTTAATAAAATACTTTTTTTGAATATGTATGCATTAACTATTTTAAAAATAATATAAAATACGTTGCACGTGGAGAGAGACTAGTATTATTTATGCATCAACAACTTGATTATAAATTTCACAGAATAACAAAAAGAAATGGGAAGACTCCAACGTGCTGCTGAACGACACCAAGAGAAGCAGCTCACCGTGGAATCTCTGATCTCGAGAAAAGTCAAGAACAGGCTCCGGACTGGTAACCAGATGCACCTGCCTTAGAACCTGTACAATTAAGTACAGAAGCGTAGCATGAGTACATAAACATTATGTTCCTAGTAAGTATCCAGTCTAATCTCTAAGAAGTAGTTACGAGAGGTCGACTTGACACTCACTAGGGCCAAAATAGTATGTTGAAATATGAGAAAGTAGTAAAGACAGGAAACACCAAATCTCCTCACAAGCACCTTTATGTGTCAAGTTCTTATCATACATGTTTCTAATTCATTTTTCAGGGTATTTAACGGTTCAACAATCACAGAGAAATACCAAGCAATCAACATGCACATAATATGCCGTGAGCGTACGGCCAATCCAACGAAAAAACAAATATGCACTGCCGAAGGGTCGAACGACACGAACCATAGATGCATCTATTACCCTGCTCGCGAATCGTACATGCGACGCGGTCAGTATAAATAATAGAGTTACCATGCTCGCGGATCATACCTGTGACATAGGTACTCATAGATACACATATTCACACAGTAAATCTGGAATTTCGTCGAAAGACAATAATCACTCAAGGATATGGTAAATTTCTCTTTTAATGGTCAAAAAGATGATGTTCAGTCTTTTTAGAAGTTCATTGGCCCGATCCATTATAATTGAAGAATTTGGAATTATCATTAATATTACAAATACGACAAGTAGAACATGTTTTTGGGTCCTATACTACCCAGACATAAGCATAATAGTAGCTACGCACGGGCTCTTGTCAGTTCGTGCGTACGTAGCCCCCACAATCAATAGCACATAATTTATCAAAACACTTAAGGGGACAATTCCCTCTTACAAGGTTAGAAAGGAGACTTAACTCGTTTCGGGCCTACTTCCAACTCAAGAACGTGCCCGAACCTCCGAATTTGTCGCCCCGCAACTCGAAACTAACCAAACATCACACTAACTAATCAATCTATGCTCAATTATTCACAATTTCCCTATTTAAATGGTTACCCAACCTAGTTTGAAAGATTCCTAAAATTCATCCCCGAGCCAATATGCTCGGGTTCCGAAAATTATTAAGGGAAATTGTTACCCATAACCTATGGATCAATAATATATGATTTTTACTAGATTCCATAACAAATTTCGTGGTCAAAACCCTATTTTATCAAAACCTTAGGTCTTGCTCTAATTCCATGATTTTCACTAATTTTTGTGTGTTAATCTTCCCAAAAACTAAGTAATAACTTGCACTAGGTAGGAAATACATTACCTCAAGGTGCTAAGTTGAAATCCCTCCTTTGGAAGCTCTTAAATCGCCCAAGGATGCAATAAATGGCCTCAAATATGTCTAAGTCCCATTTTTAAATCGACCTCACTGCCTCCAGCACTTTCGCACCTACGACAAGTGGAATGCACCTGCGGTCTCGCTTCTGCGGACCAATGTCCGCATCTGCAGAAAGGGGAAAAGTGGGCAGGGGTCGCACCTGCGGAAGGGAGCCCGCACCTGCGACTCCGCTTCTGCGGGAAAATAACCGTATCTGCGAAACATGGGAATCCACTCAAAGGCCGCATATGCGAGGCTTGGACTGCTTCTTCGGTCTCGCACCTACGATTGGTCAATCTCAAGTGCGGTCGCACCAGATCTGATGCATCAACAGCTCTTTTAGAGCTTAAACTTGCCTCGCGCGACGTCCGAATGGAATCTGGGGCTCCCGAGGCCCCGTCCAACTATACCAACAACTTCTAATTCATAATACGGACTCGCTCGAACCTTCGGAACTCCCGAAACAACATTAAAACTAAGAATCATACCCCAAAACCAACTAAATTCAACTTATGAACTTTAAGTTCTCGAATTCGCTTTCAACATGCCGAAACATACCTATACTTCTCGGAATGATGCTAAATTTTGTGAGCAAGTCATAAATGACATAACAGAACTATTCCCGATCACAGAATTCTGTTCAGACCTAGATATCACAAAAACACGTTCCAAACCTCAATATTTGAACTTAAAGAATCATATTCAACTATTTGGCGCCGAAACGCTTCCGGGTCATCCAAAACCCATTCCGAACATACACCCAAGTCTAAAATCATCATATGAACCTATTGGAACTCTCAAATCTCGATTCCTAGGTCATTTACTAAAAATGTTGACCGAAGTCAAACATGGCCATTAAGGCCAACCTTAAGGAACTAAGTGTTCTTATTCCACCCCAAACTTCTCCAAATCCTGAACCAACCAT
This sequence comes from Nicotiana undulata, assembly GCA_005239495.1. Lineage (NCBI taxonomy): Eukaryota > Viridiplantae > Streptophyta > Magnoliopsida > Solanales > Solanaceae > Nicotiana > Nicotiana undulata. Next base: position 73,114 of record ML252291.1, read on the forward strand.
CCCCGCAAGTCATAAATCAGTAAAAGCAAGTTCGGAAAGTCTTATTTAGGGGAACATGGTTCTAGAAAGCAAAACGACCGGTCGGGTCGTTACATGCTCCACCTCTTAAAGGAACGTTCGTCCTCGAACGGGTCTAGAATCATAACTGGAGTGGTGAACAAGTATGGATCATCAAACTGTCGAGCCTTGATTTTCTCCAACAATGAAGACTGAGAAATAACACGTGCAAGAACTCGGCTGGGCTCTGAAAGGGATAACCTCACCGGGCTATTAGCCAAGGACTGAATGTCCAAAGCTAGTGGCCTCTCTCCTGCTGAAACAAATGCCAAGCTACCCATACTCACTGCCTTCCTACTTAAGGCATCTGCAACCACATTCGCCTTGCCCGGATGATAAAGAATAGTGATGTCATTGTCCTTTAGCAACTTAAGCCATCTAAGCTGCCTCAAAATAAAATCCCTCTTCTTGACTAAGTGTTGCAAGCTGCGGTGGGCTGTATAAACCTCACAAGACACCCCATACAAGTAATGCCTCCAAATCTTAAGAGCATGAACAATCGCTGCCAACTCCAAATAGTGCACATGGTAGTTCTTCTCATGAACCTTCAGTTGACGTGAATCATATGCTATAACTCGCCCCTACTTCATCAACACACATCCCAAGCCAACGCGTGAAGCATCGCAATAAACTGTATACATCCCCGAACCGGAAGGCAACACTAGTACTGGTGTTGTAGTCAACACTGTCTTGAGCTTCTGAATGCTTGCCTCACACTCGTCGGACCATCGGAATGGGGCATTATTCTGGGTCAATCTAGTCGAAGGGGCTGCAATTGATGAAAAGCCCTCCACAAACTGGCGATAATAACCTGCCAAGCCCAAGAAGCTCCTGATCTCGGTCGCTGAAGTAGAGCGTGGCCAACTCTGAACTGCCTCAATCTTCTTAGGATCCACCTTGATACCCTCTCCGGATACCACATGTCCCAAGAACGCCACATAATCTAACCAAGACTCACTTTGGAGAACTTAGCATACAGATTTTGTTCCCGCAAGGTCTGGAGCACTACTCTCAAATGTTGCTCGTGCTCCCCCCCAGGCTGCGCGAGTAGATCAGGATGTCATCAATGAAGACAATGGCAAAGGAATTAATATAAGGCCTGAACATCCTGTAGTACCGTCTCCCGGAGAATTGACAAGGAAAATTTTATGTCTCTCGCTTCAAATCCGAGATTTTTCCTAGAAAAAAATGTGCACCTCTCAAATCAAGGTTATCCAAAAAAAATAAGAAAAAGAAGCAGTATGTCTTTTTCCTAATTGAATCAGTCCGCTGTTTTATTTCTTGTAATGAGGAAAATAAAGCAAAGTGGGACATAATACCTTACCCTCTTACGAAAATTAACTACCTGATGTATAAAGATAAAGAGACAAAGCACGGTAGATCATAGTTTATTTCAGATGCCTTCAATTTTATAATTCGAGACGAGGTTAGTTCCTGTTGTCCCATGTAAAGTTTGTTTGCATGCACTACAGGAAATAAACCTTATTGTGGAGACTAAAGTCTCTACAAAATCCCTAGTAGTCGCTGCTAAAAGGTATCAGTGGCGACTTTTGTATTGCCACAAGCACAACCGTAACTGAAGGTTATTTGTGGTGACTTGAAGACTTTTGTATTGCCACAAGCACAACCGTAACTGAAGGTTATTTGTGGCGACATTTCAAGTCACCTATAAAAGAACATATTTTGTGGCGACAGAGTTGCCACAAATGGTTGAAAAAAATGCTACAAAAAATTGTTCCAAACAAGCAAATATTAGATGAGTCGCCACTATATAATCACCTTTAGCTGCGACAAGCATCGCCACAAAAAATATTTATGTTCAGTGGCAAGATTATGTCACCACTATATATTCACCTTTAGCAGTGACTAGAATCTCCACAAAAAATATTAATGTTTAGTTGCAAGATTATGTCACTACTATATATTCATCTTTAGCAGCGACTAGCATCACAACAAAATTCGTGGAGCTAAAATTTTGTTCTCGCAGGAATAAAATATTTCAGCCTTTAGTTTCACATATCATAGGCGACCAAATAAAGTCGCTAGTAAATATTGTCATTTTGTAGCAACATTTAAAGTCACCGATAAAACCTAACTTTTTTTGCAACCAAATGGGTCGCCACAATAAGTCCAATTTCTTGTAGTGATGATTGACGAAGGAATTCAAGCATGAACCAAGTCCATACACGCTGTACACAAATACAGGCAGATTAAAGCACAAGGCATGCACGTGATGTAATAAGTTTAAGTGGTTATATTTGATATCTCCTGGCGAAAATATTGCATAAGTGATAAGGAGAAGTTACAAGTTGAAGATAATTAGAACTCTTCCACCATGGAAGATTATATCATTAGAATTCTAGTTATTTCCTATTTTACTAACTCTATATATTGTTGGATGTTCTCATTTTACAGGTACGCACAAACACTGGATATAAACGTGAGTTGAGAGCAAATTAGCAAGGAATTTTGCAAGCAATTCATGTGTGATTCAAATGTGCGAGCCTGAAGCTACATGAACTAGATAGAAGAACCAGTTCTAAGTGTCTGTCTTGTACTCTAGTTTCATTGTAATAGGTGTATCAAAGTGTACCTTTCAGCTTTATCTAGAAGCAATTGTACTAGGTATTCTGAGTGTTGTATTCAAGTTAGAGTTAACTTGAAGTTGTCGCAACAGCTGGATGTTGGTTTCCACTAAGGGTTAGAGGTAATCCTTAGGTTTACAAAGAGTTTTGTAGATAATGTTTTTTGCTAGTGATTTAATGAAGTGTTGGGAAAAATCCTACTAGGTAGTATGTCGTGGTTTCTTCACCTTTTGAGCCAGGTGCTTTCCACGTAAAATTACTTGTGTTCTTTACTTTTCGCATTTATTATTCTGTTACAGTAGTATAAGGAACACATACAAGAACTAGGTCCTTCAATAATCCAGAGCACACGGAAATAAGGCACAACACAAATCACCCCGCTATTGTGTGATATTGAAGTATAAAATATCAATTGGTATCAGAGCGGATTATCCTTGAAGAGGCTTACACCTTAGGAGAAGATTAATACGAGTGCACCACCTAGAAACTGGCAAGGGAAATCCACTGCTAGGCCACCACTCTTTAATGGCCAATACTATTCTTGGTGGCAAAACAAGATGAGAGATCACATTATAGGATAAGACTATGAGCTATGGGAAATTTTCACCGATGGTACACTGGCTACTTTGAAGAAAAATGCAGAAGGAGTAGATGTGACAAAGACAAGAGAGGATTGCACTGTTGAGGACTTGATGAAATGGAAGAACAAAAGCCAAGAAATGGCTTGTTTGTGGACTTTGTCCAGTTTAGTACAACAAAACCAAAAGATGCGCCATTGCTAAGGAAATTTAAGACACACTACAAGTGGATCACGAAGGAACACCTCAGGTGAAGAGATTCATAGGAACCCTACTGTAAAAGCATGAGAACTTTGCTATGAAGCAAGGACAAACCATTCAAGAAATATAAACAAGTTTCACTACACTGACAAATGAGCTAAAATCTCTTGGAAGTATTATTCCTGAAGAAGATAGAGTCGAGCACGTACTGACTAGGGTTTTGCCTATCACTTGGGAGAGAAAAATCACTGCCATCTAAGAATCAAATAATATGGTCACTCTCCCACTGGATGAATTAATTGGAAATCTCATTGTCTATGAACTTAGGAGACAAACTATGAAGATGGATGTTGTTGATACCCAAATTTTTCTCAATTTGTTTTTTAATTTTTTTTTTGCATATATACCCTCAAAATCATTTTCATAGTAATTGGTATTTTCCATATTTTTATCAATTTATTTCTAATTTATCCAGTATTTTTTTATATTTAATAACTAATTACAAAATTGCATTACAAATAATTTTAAACATTTCTTGGCTTAATATATCATTTTTGATTCTATTCAGAATTAATTATTTCAAAAATTAGCCAATTTAGCATTATTTGGCTATACATGCAAAAACTTTGCAATTATAGCCCCGCTTATACATTCTATGCTTTTTTAATTAAATAATCAGTCATTTTATATTTTAAATACTAGTTAATTACCTTAACCTATTTAGCCTGAATTTCATTTTATATAATTATCAGCTATTTTTATTAATTATTTATCTATTTTTAATGGGTATTTAACAAATAGCCACTCTTTATTTAAATTCTAGCCTAAATCAAACCTGGTCCTAACCCAATTAATCTAGCCCAATACCCAATCCCAATCTCTAAAGACACCCGACCCAACTACCCTAGTCAATCTGAGCCGTTGATTATATCAAATCAACGACCCAGATCAACCCCTTCCTAATTTAACCCCCCTAATGACTACCCCCATTTCATTTCCCCAGTTCCCATTCTCTCTCTAAAGATGTCTCTCTATCTCTGGTTCTCTCTTGAACCTTCTCATCTCCCCTCCTCTCTGATGGACTTTGTCCACCTTCTCCGGCCACCTCTCTCGCCGAAAGCCATGGCCTCTCATCATCTCCTAGCCTCTACTTCACCCCATGCCGGTTTGACACTACCCTGAGGTCCTCAGGTGAACCTGGAGCGGTTCAACTCCCCCTACGGCCTTTCATGCCATTTTCCGGCCATCTCCGGCCGTTCGAGTAAGATCTATGACTTTCAGACTAAAACTAGTAATGTTTTGAGGTTTTCTTATCTTTTTTGGGATCTCTTCAAAACCCTAGCTCTTAAAAACTTTCCGATTCTTTTAGATCTATGATAGATCTGTGTATGTTTTGAACTATTTCATCGTTTTCCTCAAAGATTCTCTGATTTTCTCTAAAATGGCTCTTCGTTTTCAAACTAAGGTTTCATGACCCCTTTTCAAACGATTTTATATGACTTTTCAGTATTATCCTAAGGTCTCTACTGTGTTTTAATAATTTATTTAAGTTTCCATCCCTTATCTGAGTGGTTGTGTTGAAATCCCTAATTTTAGTCCTAAACCCTAAGTTCCTGATTTGTCTTTGATAATATGTTTGCATATGTGTTTGCCCTTCATGAGCTTTATGATTCACTGATATTTTAACCTATGTTATTCATCTATGTCTTTGATTTTTCTTGCTTTCTCGTTTATCTCACTATTCACTCTGTAATTCATATGAATCCCTAGTTTCGTATGATTTCACTACTAGTGTTTCTGACTCCTTGCCTGTTATTTATTCGATTCATGTTAATCTCCTTTAATTTATGTTATTCCTATTCGAATCCCTGATTCTCAGCAATTTTACTTTGTTAGGATTCCTGATTTATTATTTGAATCCCTAATTCCTTGTGATTTGAAAACCTTACTGAGTTCCTATGAGATATTCTTACTAATTTTCGACCTTTAGCTTATTTCTTACCTTGTTACATGGTTAATTTACTGTTAATTGATCCCTATTTCCTTAATTAGAATCTGATGAACCTAGCCTCAATTGCATACTTGTACTGTGTTGAAACTGTTTCCTTATATGTTATATGCATGGGAACTTTTCTTATTTGTTATTTGCCTACTGACCGTTTGAATTTAACCCCTTCAATTAAGGGATACCTATGTTGATTTTACACAGTTTGAATATTCCTTTACGCTATATATGGTCCCTTTTCCTTATTTGTTACTTACCGTTTGAATAACTCTCTTAATTATGGGATATTTGTGCTGCTTTCACTCTGTTTGATACTAAGTTCCATAATTGTTGGTTGATTCTAATTTTTACCATACTTTTCACTACGCTTTCAAAACTATATATATGCATACTCTTCTCTCATTAAGCACATGAACTAATTTTGTTCAATAACTCTCTCTCACAACTAAAACTTGATGTTCTCTATTCTCTCTTCTGTGTTATTTGCTACTACTCTGAGTTAGCCGGCTGCAAGCCAAGGTTAACTACTGTGCATCTCCTATTTCCTGCTTTGTGTTACTGCTTTCTTCACTTCAGTGGTATGTTCTAATTAGAATTCCAGCTCTCAAACCAACATGTTTCTATTACTATTTCAATTCATTGTGTTCCTGATATGTTTCTATCTACTGTTCTGCTATTCAACATGTAATTAGAATCTCTGTTGCATCAAGTATGTTAAGTTGTCTTATTCCTATGTGAACCTCCATCTCTATGTTTGTACATTGGTTTGCCTAGGGCATCCTCTATTTCCTTAAGTTGTATGATACTATGTTTGGTATGATTGTACTATGCTATACCCCAATTCCTTGAACCCCCTTAGGAGATTCTGGTTGTGTACTGCCTGCTACATGCCTACCCTCACATGCTCTGTATTTGTCCCTCAAATTCCATTACCCATGTTTGTGGTTGTTGGACTGTTCTCTGTACTTTGTGTGATGCTAACTTTGCTTTGGTTCTGAGATTGGCGTTCATGCTCTTTCAAATTATTTTTCATCAGTTAAAATTTTGTTATGAAAAAATATTTCAACTAAGTCCCTGTTCCAAAACTGTTTTCTTACCCAAACTTTTCAAAACTATATCAAGCACTCTCACTCTACTCTTAGACCCTTTAAGTTTTGCCCCCTTTGTGTGAGCATTGCTTTGGGACCCCTGAGCTCCCTCTGAACTTTGACACACTAAGGATGGCCCTTCCACACTGCACTTACTCTATCTTGGCTATGAAATCTGGGTGTGAGCACTGCCCGGGATCCCTTGAGGTCCTTAGGGAACTCTGACACACCCGGATTGTGAGAAAGGTTGTGAAACAATACCTGACATTGAGGACATGGAGATATGGGCCTATTCTGTAGGCTCCCTATAGTTAACTTCTTATTTTCCTTATTTCAATTATGTAATTCATACCCATTGGTCTGTAATAAATAATTGTAAACAACTCTGGGGTTGGATAGTGAAAAGGAGTGGGTAATATGCATGCCATAGTGTAATCAAGGGTAGAAATCATGCTTCCTAGGTTTGCTTTCTCTATGCGCAATAGCCGCAATGTTTAGGTACAACATGCCAAGCATGCCATGCATTAGATATCATGCTACATAGGATCCATATAAATATACTATTTTCAGCATCTCATCATCACTTAGAAATCCTGTCTATAGGATAAATAACAAAATATATTGTTATTATGTGACTTTGCCTTTATAAATATTTTCTGAAACACATTTAGAAATCTTATCCTATAATAAATAACGTTAACAAAATCTGCAATCATGTCTCAGCATGCTATAACCATGCCTACGCGCTTAGAAATCATGTTTTAGGTAAACAATATTAAAAACTATCATCTATGCATAATGTTGTGATTCTATGTGCATTTAGAGATCTTGTTTAGCGACTGCATATGCATCTTGCTGCTTTAGACATCATGCTCTAGGATCGTACTCACTTAATTATACTTAGTCTAAATACGGATATATAAAACAGTCTTCCTGTTCTAACAACTAGTAATTAGTTTCTGAATATTTTGCAACACTTAGAACTGCATGCTATTAGGTATAACGACCTGAAACTGATATAACTCTGAATAACTGCTACATATTATCCCCCGCCTAGGCAAACCTAAGGTAATCAACCATAAGAAAATAAAACCAGAATTGTCTTTTGTAATTAGTGCTTAACTGTCAGCATGTTTAAAACCAGTAGGCAAAACTAATTAGGACTTCCTCTCTGAGTTATGTAACAATTTGACTCTGTTGTTATCACTTAGACACCATGCTTAGGATCTGAACTCAAACCCACACCTTAAATGTGTTTGAGTCATGTTGTTTATGTGTATTATGTGCGGAGGTATACTTGAGCCTTCTAATATGTTTTCCATGCTCCCCTTTGATTGAAGTCCTATATGTTTTATTATATGTCGCTTTAGTATTTTTGCCTTTCAAACCTGAGGGTCTGCCTAGAACCTCCCTTATAGGATAGAAGTCCTAAATTCCTCCGAGACTTATAGGAAGGGACGGGTAACAACATGCAATAGAGGTCGAGACCAACTGTAACGACCCGAACGAAAATTTTGAGGTCCAGCGCGTCGTTCAGTAGTTGGGAGTCACGAACAACTTCATTTCAGGTATATTGACTTGTGCATATGGCCGGAATTGAAATTCAGGAAGATCGGAGTTGAATTTAAAGGAAAATTCTCATTTCAGAAGTCTTAAGTTGAAGAGATCGAGTAAGGCAGGGATTTTGAGTAAACGACCTCGGAATTAGGATCCGAAGGTTCCAGCAGGTTCGTATGATGATTTCAGACTTGGGTGTATGTCTGGAACGAGTTTTGGATAACCCAGGAGCAGTTCAGCATATATTGTGGAAAGTTAGTATTTTAAGGAAATTTCCTAAGTTTGACTTGAAGTACATTTCAATGATATTGATGTCCGTTTGGGATTCCGAGTATGGGAATAGCTCCGTATGGTGATTCTAGAGTTGGGAGCACGATCGGAAGTGAATTCGGATATCCGGAAGTCAATTTAAGGTCTTTTGGATAAAGATAGAAAACTGAAGGTTTTTGAAGAATTCGACCGGAAATATAAATTTTGATATCGGGGTTGGAATGTGATTCCAGAAGTTGGAGCAGGTCCGTAATGTTGAATATGACTTGGCTGCAAAATTTGAGGTCAATCGGACGTGGTTTGATAGGTTTCGGTATCAAATGTGGAAGTTAGAAATTTTCAAAGTTCATAGAGTTGGATTTTAGTACGATTTGTGATTTCGGCGTTGTTTGAGGTGATTTGAAGCCCCGAGAAAGTTCGTGGGATGTTATGGGACTGAGTCGTGTGTTTGGACGGGGTCCCGGGGGCCTTGGGTGTGTTTCAGGGTGGTTTCGGGGCATTTCTGAGTGAATTTGCTGTTGCTGTTTCTGGTGTTTCTGGTAATGCTATGCAATCGCAGCCTTAGCTATGCGATCGCGGAGAGGAAATTGAGGGGCAAAGTTTTTGGCCTATGCGATCGCGTATGTTGGTGTGCGATCACGGAGAAGGGCTGGGCAGGCTAGTGCGATCGCAAGGGGGAAGGTGCGATCGTGAAGAAGGATTTTGGTGGGAGCTGGAAATTGTCTGTGCGATCGCGGAGGAGTGATCTGGGTGACCTGTGCGATCGCAGACGACTTCATGCGATTGCATAGAAGGGCAGAACTGGGCAGTGTTGATAAAAACGGGATTTTGGCATTTCTCTCCCATTTTTCAAAACCATGGGCGATTTTTGGAGAGCTTCAAGAGAGGATTTTCGTCATCTATGTTAAGGTAAGTTACTCCTACTCATTTCAAGTTAGATACAAGATTATTACATGGGATTAAACATGAAAAATTTGTGGAAAAATATGTGGAAAAATTAGTATTTTGAAGAAAACCTAGAAATTTGGAAATTTGGGTTTTAGCCACGAATTAAGCATGAATAATTGAGTAAAATGCTTAATTGAATTAGTAAATCTTCGGGTAGAGATTTTCTTCAAGAAATTTCGAGGTCTGGGCACGTGGGCCCGAGGGAATTTTGGTCATTTCATTGAGCCGGGCTGAGGAACTTTGTAATTTGAATTGGTTATGATCTATTGAGTATATTTTCATTGAATTATCGTTATTTGGATAGTTTGGGAGCGTGCACATCCATTTTTAGTCGTCGTAGAGGCTTGGAAGCCGGTGATGAATCTTCGGAGCGAGCTGAGTCTCCTTTCTAACCTCGTAAGAGGGAAATTGTCCCTCTAGGTAACCTTGTTTTCTATGTGATCCTTTTTGGGGGCTACGTACGCACCGAGTGACGAGAGTCCGTACGTAGTGGCTATTACTGCTTCGTCCGGGTAGTTAGGACACATCATGTTCATTGTATTTCCGTGTTATAGTATATATATTACTTGTATACTTGTGTGATTGGTACTGTTCTCTTTGAACGTTGTGATACTTGGCTTGACTTAAGAGTGATAAGAGAATCACGGGATAGGATCGGGCCGTACGCCACGGCAGAATGATGATTGATTATATTATGGGATCGGGATGTACGCCACGACAGAGTGATGATTGATTATATTATGGGGTCGGGCCGTACGCCACGGCAAAATGATGATTGATTATATTATGGGATCGGGCCGTACGCCACGACAGAATGATGATTGATTATATTATGGGATCGGGTCGTACGCCACGACGAGATTGAGACTACCAGGGTGGGATCGGGCCGTACACCACGGCGATATTGAGACTACCAGGGTGGGATCGGGCCGTACGCTACAGTGAGATTGACACTACCAGGGTGGGATCGGGCCGTATCCACGGCGAGATTAAGACTACCAGGGTGGGATCGGGCCGTACGCCACGGCGAGATTGAGACTACCAGGGTGGGATCGGGCCGTACGCCGTAGCAAGATTGAGACTACCAGGGTAGGATCGGGCAGTACGCCACGTCGAGATTGAGACTACCAGGGTGTGATCAGGCCGTACGCCACAGCGAGATTGAGACTACGAGGGTGGGATCGGGCCGTACGCCACGGCGAGATTGAGTACCAAATGGGAGCGGGCCGTACGCCACGGCGGATACCAAGCTTGTTTGATTTGAGATTGTTATTTGATGCCGGATATTGATGTACTTGATTATTTGTTTACTTGCCTACAGTTTTCCTTACTTCTTGCTTACTTTATTACTGTTGGACCTTAGTGAGTATCCAGTCGACCTCTCGTCACTACTTCTTCGAGATTAGACGGGATGCTCACTAGGTACATATATGTATATGTACTCATGCTACACTTTCTGTGCATTTTGTTGCACAGGTACCTTTATAGTACAGTGATTGACTTGGAAGAATTATACGGGCTGAATTCATCCAGAAGCGTTCCACAGCTGCCGGAGTCTCCCTTCTGTGTATTTACATTTTATATCTATTGCCTTTGTCCCATTTATTACTCGGACAATAGTTGTATAATTGTATAAATTCTTAGAAACTGCTCATGTACTTGTGTCACCGAGTTCTGGGGATGTGTGAGTCTTGTTTTATTGAATTAAATAGATTTCTTGTCGTGTTTAATTTACAAAANAAATCTAGCTTTCCATTAACTGTTTTCAAATATCCGTGTACTTAGACTTAAACCCCTTATTATTAGCCATACTTGTTTATTTGCTAATTGTACAAATTCACAAAAGTTGTTTGGCCGGGAACCACACTTGTGGATCCTGAGGGGTGCCTAACACCTTCCCCTTAGGATAATTTCAAGACCTTACTCTGTCCCTGGTTATCAACCATAGTTGTAAATGAACCCCCTAGGTGCCCTAATGCACCTTAAAATTGTTAGGTGGCGACTCTTCAAAACGCGAAACCCCTTTCCCAGGAACGAGTTGTCCCAACCAATGACATAAACGTTTTTAAACCGGGCGCCCGAAAGGAGTTCTTGGGGAAAAAAGGGGGCACGACAGTATGGCGACTATGCTGGGGATTTGTTTTAGGCTTTTACTATTTCAAACTGCTTTGTGGATTTGTACCTTTACTTTGCTAATATTTGCACCCTTTCCCTCCCCTTTATGTGCAATGAATTGTTCATCTCTTTCAAGTATTTATTCTTTCCCAAAAGCATAACTGACAGGTTTTCTTTGTTTCCCTTTGTAACCGTTTTAAATCATAACTATTGTATTTACCGTTTTCTCAATGTGCAAATACATGACAACATGCTTTTAATTGTTGCATAATCATGCTCAACATCATACTCCACTCGTGCCAAACAGAATACTATAGCAACGCTTGATGAGTGGTTGCGTCCTTCCTATATCATTACCCCTAAATTCGGAAAGGCTTATTTGCGGTAAACCTTGTTGATCAGTGGTGCAGTCGACGGTTCCGTGCCTTTCCCCCTTGAGTTGTTCGCTCAAGGGTACCAGTCTAAAACCCCATAGAAACCTTACTCCGTTATACTGCTGCATGTATCATGGTCGAACCTAGCCAGGCTAACGTGTTGTCCGCACAATAGCCTTTAAGATAGCCTTGTCCAAAAGTCCACTAGGTTTCTATAAACCCAAATGGACATCATCACGTTCTGTGCATTTATTTGGAGAATTAAATGCTTCATGCTAATTGTTGATGTTAAATAGTCGAGTCTGGTGGGGGTAAGGGCCTAACCTTGTTTGCCTTGCAGAAATATGAGGCACGAAGTCCCCAGATTCGGCATGGTCACCAACATCCATCCAAAATTGTTGAGTTGGTGGGAAGATTTACATTTCAGTGACAAAACCCTCGTTAGAAACTATTTGGGTAATCTACCATCCCTCCTGGAGATCCAGCCTAACAACATGATAATAGAGGTTGCTACCTTATTTTGGGATTGTGAAAGGGTCGTGTTCCTCTTTTGGGACCTCGAAATGACACCTTTGCTAGAGGAGATAGGAGGACCGACCGGTCTAGTTTGGGAAACCCCAGGTTTGCTGATGCTTGAGAACCGCACGAGCAAGGGTTTCCTTAAAATGATGGGCCTGAAGAAGAATGCTGAATTGGTATGCCTAAGAGAATCATACATCCCTTTTGACTACATGTATGAAAGGTAAGGTCATAGCCAATCATACCTTACCTACCATGATGAATTTTCGATCACATCCTTGGGACACATCCATCGCAAGGTATTCGTCTTCATGTTTTGCTTCTTGGGTCTAATCGTGTTTCCAATGAAGAAAGAAAGAATCCATACTAGGTTGCCCATGGTAACTAAGACCCTAATGGTGGGGATTGGTGGGCAGACATTCAACATTGTGCCGATGATTATTTCAGACATATACCAAGCCTTAGAGAAGTGTCAAGGAGGAGCGAAACACTTCGAGGGTTGCAACTTATTACTTTAGCTTTGGCTCTTAGAACATCTACAAATGTTCCTGTATCGACAAGAGTTTCAGCGAAGGGCGTGGAATGACCACATTGCTTTCCACCATCCAAAGCGAATGACTTACATTCATGACATGTTCGCTCAACCTGAGAATGCCAAGGAATGTGTTGAGCTCTTTGATAATCTAATTGAAGAACAAGTCCAATGGATGTTCGAGTGGTTTCCAACAGAAGATTTCATCGCCCGGTCCAGTGATGCACCGTTCTTGATATTGATTGGTCTGAGAGGAACATACCCTTACGTCCCTCTCCGAGTTGTGAGACAAGCAGGTAGGAAGCATGTCATACCAAGGGTCGACAAGATGATCCATCTTCGAGCATACTTCCAATATGATGATAGTCCTCATAAGTGCCAAGCCCAGCACATGTGGCACTGTAAGATCGTCCTGGAGAAAAACACCATTGAGTCAGACAAATATCATACCGGTTGTACCCCTTTCTATTCTGGTTGGTTGGAATACAATTTGGGATGGTCTGGGGAAGCCAGGGTTCGTTCAAGGCCACAGAATTATAGATGAAAAGGCCGAGGCGCAAAGCAAATACAACCAGCTGCACAAAATGATCCGTGAACACGAGAGCGAACACCGCGAGATACACGAGTCCAACACGAAGCTGATTGAGGAATGGAAAGACATGGCCATCAATACTACCAAGTGTTTAGGGTACTTAGAGCGAGGCATAGTCGAGCTGGAGGGCAAATTTATCAAGAGGGTTGAAGACTACCAAAAGGCTGAAGGGACCGAAGGTGGACATCTAGTCAGAGCATACCTACTACTAGGACTCCGTGAGCTGGGGAATCTGTTCAAGGGAGCTGAGGATGCCGAGTCTGAGGAAGGTCCTTCTTGTACCAAATAGATAAGAATGTCTTTCTTTTGCTTTATCGATGTAATAAGGCCAATGTCCATTAGTGACTCTATTTCCTGCTTATTTAGTGTCGTTTTGGGATTCGTCTATTTTTATCAATGAAATGAGGCATTTAGCATTTCAAGTTCTCCAAATCAATTTGTCTCTAGGCCTACCTCAGGCATAATGAGGTTCCCAAAATAGGACACGTTTTACATTCCCGCATTATGTGTTTACATATTGCAATACTTTTTATAATCCTCACTGACTTGACTACCTTTTGTTTTTGTTTTTGTTTTCTTTTCCTTTTATTATTCCCCTCCCCAAAGGTTAGTCCGTGCACTCTGGCATCATTATCTTATCTCACACGATCTAGGGACTCTCCACCCACTCCTCCTCTTAGTCCTCCTAAAGGCAAGAACAAAGGCAAGAATAAAATGGAAGATTCAAGCAACATCAGGAAGGAGAACACCGTTGAACGGGTAGATGCCACTGACGGCCAAGGTATTCGGGTTCCAATCAAGAGTATGTCACAACTTGAACAGAAGATACTGAAATTCCAAGAAGAGCTTGATCTTCGAAGTTTGGCAAACTTGTCATTGTCCCTTAACGTCCCAGACGTCAACTTCCCCAAAAATCCTACGCCTCCTCAAAATATCCCAAAACAACAGAATCATCCCGTACCTCACCATTACGCCACTCCACCAAAGAACCAACCCCTCCTGACACAATGTAAAACCTGTCATACCCCAAATAACACTCCACTACTTATCCCAGAACCTCAGAACTCCACAAATGACCATTTCCACACCCATGCACCAGGTCACCATAACAATCATATCTACGTGGAGACCATGCCACACTCCACTCCACCTATCCCGTACACACCAGAGTCTGATGAAATGGATCTACTTATCCGCAACTTGGCCGAGGAACTTAGGAAGCTGCCAGCCAGATTCAAGGCGTTGAGGGAAGCAGGGGATTCGAAAGGCTGGGGACCTCTTTATACAGCCTGATGTCGAACTACTTGAGGGGTAAAAACCTCTGAAGTTCGAAATGTTTGATGGTACAAGTTATCCAAGGGTCCATCTGAGAACCTATTGCGGCCAGCTGGTTGGAGTAGGGAAAAATGAAAGAATCCGCATGAAGTTGTTCATGAGGAGCTTGAATGGAGATGCATTGTCTTGGTACATCAGCCAAGATCCCAAGAAGTGGTCAAACTAGGTGAGCATGGAATCTGACTTCATGGACAGGTTCAGATTTAATACAGAGAACGCACCAGACGTATTCTACATCCAGAATTTAAAGAAGAAGCCCACGGAGACATTTCGCGCGTATGCTACTCGCTGGAGGTCCGAAGCTGCTGAGGTCAGACCCGCCTTAGAGGAAGAGAAAATGAACAAGTTCTTTGTCCGGGCTCAAGACCCGCAATACTATGAATGGTTGATGATGATTGAGAACCACAAGTTCTCCAACATTATCAAATTGAGTGAAAGGATTGAAGAAGTTATTAAAAGTTGCATGGTCAAAAATTTTTAAGTCTTGCAAGCTACGAATAAGGCTTTACAGTCCGGTGGTGTGTCCAAGAAAAGGGACTGGGAGCCGTGATGGTTGCATAGAGGACCAAGTCTCCCCTAAAATACCAAACTTACCCAACACCTCCACTCACATATCAGCCGACCCCGAATTACCAAGAACCCTCACCCTCATACCAAGCTCCACAACCAACTTATCAATCACCTCCGCTACCTACATATCAACCTGCTTCACCCAGATACTCCCAAACCGCTCGTGTTTACCACACCTACAACTCTCAGCTATCCCATTATCAATAACCTCCTGCACGCCAAAACTTCCCTAGACCTCGACCTAATTTTGATCGCAGACCTCCAAAACAATATAGCACCATCGCCGAACCTATCGACCAGCTATATGAGAAGCTAAAGGCTGCTGGTTATGTCACAGCCATCCCTGCTGCAACCCCTGAGAATCCTTCTCAATGGGTTAACCCAAATAAATCTTGTGCATACCACTCCGGCATGAAATGACACACCATCGACGAATGCCCTTCTTTGAAAGACAAAATACAGTCCTTTATTGATAACAAATAAAATATGACTGGGATCCCGAGGGATCGATCGGGTTGATCGCAGAAGGAGATAACGCAAAGAAATCGGCAGTTACTCTCAATCCAATCATAGTCCAAAACCAACCGTCTAAAGATGCTGAGGTAAATATGTCCATACCTCTTGAGTTTGAAGCAGCGCCACCCGCAAAGATACCGACACCAATCAAGGTTGAATTCGTGTCTCCGGCAAATGCACCCGCACCATTTGAGGTTGCAGTCTTGCCACCCAAGGCACATGTTCCATTCGAAGTAAGGATAGCTGCACCGAGCACAGTGGCGATGTCAACCATGCCACCCTTCTATACAAATATTGTACCATGGGACTATATGGCCGAGGCGAGAAGGAAAGGCAAAGTCAAGGCTGAAGAAGCTGTCGCAGCATGGGGCATGGCGAGAACTGGTTGAGTCTACAAACCTGAACATCTGGCCGAATCAAGCAAGCAGGCTTCCCATCGGCCATCCCTTATTGAAACAGGTCCGGACGACCTTTTGGAGGAAAGTACAGGCCAAGGAGAATTCGGTCATCGACCAATTGATTAAGACGCCATCACAAATATCCATTCTCTCTTTGCTATAGAATTCTGCATGTCCATTGAGTTTTGAAAAATCCAAACATCTCAGAGATAGATAGAGAGGTAGGAATTTCATAACGAGAAATCAAAACTAATCGTTCGATGTCTGCTCGTTCTCCCCTCTTCAATTCCCAATGAACAACATAATCGTACGTGACACTCTCGCGTCATACGGCTCTGTCCCGGAAGCCCAATTCAACATATTCCTTTTTTTTGTTCATGCTTGGTAGCAGGCTTGTGTGCGAGTGAGACGCACATGAGTGCTTTGTTAAAGGTGTTGAATGAAGCATATGTGCCGAATAATATCACTAGCGGGAAAATGGCCAATATGGTAGGCCAAGTGTTGGAAAGCCATAATATCACCTTTCATGAGGACGAGCTGCCACCTGAAGGGATGGAGCACAACAAAGCATGCACATCACCGTGCAATGCGAAGATTATTTCATCACTAGAATCCTGATCGACGGAGGATCCAGTTTTAACATCTGTCCGCTGATAACACTCAAGAAACTGGGTAAAGGGCTTCATGAGATAAAGGATGGAGCAATCAATGTAAAGGCTTTCGATGGTTCTCAGAGGTCCACCATTGGTGAGATCAGTATGTGCCTACAAATGGGACCAACTTGGTTCGAGGTCGACTTCCAAGTGATAGATGTACCAGCATCCTACAACTTGCTATTAGGACGACAATGGATCCATGCTAATGGGGCCGTAGAATCAACACTGCATCAGGAAGTGAAGTTCGAATGGAATCACCATGAAGTTATTATTCATGGCGACGGTAGCAACCCTATTTACAGTCGCCAGACTATTCCGGAAATCGAGGGAAGAAGTAAGCTAGGTGGACAAACTTACCACCATATTGAACGAGTCAATGACATTGATAAAGAAAAATGGTGGGATAGAAAAATCGAGAGTATACTGAGCTGGAGTGGGTACGAGCCTGGTAAAGGGCTCGGCAAGAACCTACAAGGGATCTCCAAACCTATCAAGATCAAAAGCCATGGCAACACTTTTTGTCTAGGATACGAATATACTTGGGAAGAGTACAACGAATGGTCTCCACCTTGGCGAGGTCCTTACTACCCACTGGAGCATCTGATATCGTGCCTAGAGCAGACGTTTCACTAGGCCAACATCATTTATGGGACAAACGAAGAAGAAGCACTTGCAGTGCTGAGGAACTTATTTCTAGAAGACGACAACATGGACTGTTGTGTTATTCTCGAGGAGGAGAGGGAGGAAGGCCCTTCCATACAGGCTATGAATAGAGGGGCATATCTCAAGAACTGGACCATCAGGACAACCAAAGCTCGACGAGCCTCAAGGTAGCAAGGCTAAAACAAGCGTTATTCATTGTTTTTCTTTTCTAAATGATTTTCTTTTCACATTTTAATTCCTGCAATAAGATATTCAATGTTCAAAAAAATTATTCAATTTATCAAAAGCATTTTAATTTTTCTTATGAATCAATATTTATTGCCATCATTTTTTCTCTCATTACTTTACCTATACAGCATTACTATTACCTGTCTTGATGAACCAATGACTGTGACATGTAACGAGACAACGCAACAAATGGACATTGATTCAGAGAAAGATGACATACCTGACGAGATTGTTAAAGAAGTTGAGAATTTTGAGAACAGATATAAGTCCAACCTGGACGAGACCAAAGTTATAAACTTGGGAGACTCAGAAAACGTTAAGGAAACACGAATCAGCATTCACATGTCACCATCAGAGAAGAAAGAATACACAGAATTTATAAAGGATTATGAGGACATATTCGCCTGGTTGTATGATGACATGACTAGTCTGAGTACATCTATTGTGGCTCACAAACTGCCAACCAATCCAATGTGTCCGCCGGTAAAGCAAAAGCTTAGAAAGTTCAAGCGTGATATGAGCTTGAAAATCAAGGAAGAAGTCATCAAGCAAATCAACGCTAAGGTTCTCAGGGTAGTGGAATACCCGACATGGTTAGCCAATATTGTGTCAGTACAGAAGAAAGATGGGAATGTCAGAGTCTGTGTCAACTACCGGGATCACAACCGGGCTAGTCCGAAAGACAACTTCCCTTTGCCAAATATACCCATTCTGATTGACAATTACGCCAAGCATGAGCTACAATCACTCGTGGATTGCTTCGCTGGTTATCATCAGATCTGGATGGATGAGGAATATGCTGAGAAAACGGCTTTCATTACGCCGTGGGTTATAAGATGATGTTGTTCGTCCTGAAGAATGCTGGGGCCACCTACATGAGGGCTATGACCACTATCTTCCACGATATGATCCAAGAAATCCACTGACCACATAGAAGATCTGAGGAAGTTCTTCAACAGATTGCGGAAATACAATTTTAAATTAAACCCCGCTAAGTGTACATTTGGGGTTCCTGCTAGTAAGTTGCTCGGGTTCATTGTCAGTCGCCGAGGGATAGAATTTGATCTGTCAAAGGTTAAAGCCATTCAAGAATTACCACCGCCAAGGATCAGGAAATATGTGATGAGTTTCTTGGGACAGCTTAACTACATCAGCCGGTTCATAGCACAATCTACAGTTATCTGTGAGCCTATCTTCAAGATGCTGAAGAAAGATGCTGCGACCAAATGGACCGATGATTTCCAGAAAGCCTTCGACAGAATTAAGGAGTACTTGTCAACACCACCAGTCTTGGTACCACCTGATCCAGGTAGACCTTTTCTACTCTACCTCGCGGTGTTAGATGGATATTTCGGCTGTGTTATGGGGCAGCATGATGAAATAGGAAGGAAGGAGCAAGGTATTTATTATCTCAGCAAGAAGTTCACTCCATACGAGGCTCGGTATTCTCTATTGGAATGCACATGCTGTGCTCTGACGTGGGTGGCTCAGAAGCTGAGGCATTAATTTTGTGCCTACACCACATATCTCATATCGAGGATGGATGCCTTGAAGTATATCTTTCAGAAGCCCATGTCCACTGGCAAGCTAGCCAAGTGGAAAATCCTGCTGAGTGAGTTCAACATTATTTATGTAACTTAGAAAGCGGTCAAGGGACAAGCATTGGCAGACCATCTTGCTGAGAATCCTGTGGACGGAGAATACAAACCTTTGAAAATGTATTTTCCTGATGAAGAGGTATCATTCATAGGAGAAGACATTGCAGAATCCTATGACGGTTGGAGACTGTTCTTCGATAGACGGTGAATATCAAGGGAGTTGGCATTGGAGCTGTCCTGATATCGGAAACTGGTCAACATTTTTTATCCGGTATCCGCCAAACTCAGGTTCCCTTGCACCAATAATATGACAGAATATGAAGCTTTCATCTTAGGGCTCAAAATGGCCATTGACATGAACGTTCAAGAATTGCTAGTGATTGGTGACTCATATTTGCTGGTACATCAGGTACAAGGAGAGTGGGCTACTAAGAATTCCAAGATACTATCGTATCTCCACCACGTGCAGGAATTGAGAAAGAGGTTCACGAATATAGAATTTTGGCATGTCCCCAAAATCAGGAATGAGTTCGTCGTTGCATTGGCTACTCTGTCATCTATGATTCAGCATCCAGACAGGAATTTCATTGATCCCATTCTAGTGAAGATCCATAACCAACCCGCTTACTGTGACCATGTCGAAAAAGAAGCAGGCGGAAAGCCTTGGTTTCATGACATCAAGGAATATTTGGCAAAAGGAGAGTACCCAGAGCTTCAAAATCCTACTCATAAATGCACACTTCGGAGACTGTCCAACAACTTCTTTCACAGCGGAGGAATCCTGTACAGGAGGACTCCATATTTGGGGCTATTAGATGTGTTGACGCAAAGGAAGCATCCAAGCTTCTAGAGCAAATCCATGTTGGGACTTGCGGCCCGCATATGAACGGTTTTGTTTTGGCAAAGAAGATATTCCAGGCCGGTTACTTTTGGATGACTATGGAAACGGACTGCATCTAGTATGTCTAAAAATGCCAGTGTTGTCAGATACATGCAGACATGATAAAGGTACCTCCAAACGAGCTTAATGCGATGAGCTCACCATGGCCGTTCGCCTCCTGAGGCATGGAAGTTATTGGACCAATCGAGCCTGACGCCTCCAACGGAAACAAATTCATTCTAGTAGCCGTCGACTATTTCACCAAATGGGCCGAAGCAACATCTTACAAAGAAGCGACTAAGAAAGTCGTGGCAGACTTTGTCCGCGACCGCATTGTTTGTCGATTCGGAATTCCAGAGTCAATCATTACTGATAATGGCTCCAATCTCAACAGTGACTTGATGAAAGCTATGTGTGAAACCTTCAGAATCAAACACAAGAATTCCATAGCTTACAGACCTCAGATGAATGGAGCTGTAGAAGCCGCTAACAAAAACATCAAGAAGATATTGAGGAAAATGATAGAGAGGCATAAGCGGTGGAACGAGAAGTTATCATTCGCCTTATTGGGATATTGCACCACGGTCCGCACATCGACCGGGGCAACTCCTTATATGCTGGTTTTTGGTACAGAGGCTGTTATTCCCACTGAGGTAGAAATTCCCTCCCTATGGATCATACAAGAAGCTGAGCTCAACGATGCAGAGTGGGTAAAGAACCGTTATGAGCAGTTAGCCCTCATAGATGGAAAGAGAATGAATGTAGTATGCCATGGTAAACTTTATCAGAATAGAATGACCAGAGCCTTCAATAAGAAAGTCAAGTGGAGACAGTTCACACCAGGCAGCTGGTGTTAAAGAAAATCTTTCCACACCACGATGAAGCCAAAGGGAAGTTCTCTCCCAACTGGCAGGGTCCATACATGGTTCATCGAGTTCTGATAGGAGGAGCACTTATACTTGCCGAAATGGACGGGGAAGTCTGGCCAAAACCAATCAATTCATATGCAGTCAAACGCTACTAGGTGTAATCTTTATGCTTGCATCTATGATGTAAATTAAACTACGCCTGAACCGATTCCCGTTCAATAGGGGATACGTAAGCAGCCCTAGGAGTTTGGTCATAATTCAATAAGAAGTTTCATTTTTTCCCGCAATTGGAAATTGGGTCAGAATTTTGAGGAGGACCCTCAAAATTCTGAAGCAAGTTCAGTCGATCGCCATATAAGCAGCAACCAGAAATGTCAACCCATCAAACTGGGGCAGAATTTTGAGGACCCTCAAAATTTCGTAGTAGGAGAGGTTGCAAAGTCTCGAACCGTGTCATGGTCGTCGGTTTATCCAAAAAATTATTTTAAATTATACAATGTGTTATACTTTTACAAAATCATGTATGTTTGTTCTTGAAACAACTTTGTTTAGCAAACGCTACCCCAATGATACGAACGGTATCATCAGATCAAGCCGAACAAGTCAAGCAAAGCCAGCGGGGATACAAACTAACCTTCCCCTTACAGAGCTCATGATTTTTCTTTGGATGCAGGCACTAGGGTTGAAAAATCCCTAAACATATTGTCCGCCCAGGGGACAAACATTGTTTAAAATGCGATTCTCAAAAACGTTTCACTTGCCGACATTTATTATCAACGCAAACGATGCTTCATTATCACAATGCTCACAATGGTCACAATACCGTAATTTATTACCAGCTAAGAATTCCTACTTCCATTTTATTTCTTGCATAAGTCTACCTTTCTGCCTTTTGAGACTAAACGATGTCTCCCTCTGCATTCGCATCTCTGCATAAGGCTACCATTCTACATTCCGAGGTTAAACTCTACCTCCATATGCATTCTTGCATAAGGCTACCTTTCTGCCTTTCTAGACTAAATTTTGTCTCCCTCTGCATTCACATCTCTGCATAAGGCTACCATTCTTCCTTCCAAGGTTAAGCTCTACCTCCATCTGAATTCTTGCATAAGGCTACTATTATGCCTTCCCTTTGCATAAGTCTACTATTATGCCTTCCATTTGCATAAGGCTACCTTTCTGCCTTTCGAGGTTAAGTTCTACCTCCATCTGTATCTGCATAAGGCTACCTTTCTGCCTTCTGAGACTAAGCATTGTCTCCATCTGCATTGCATAAGGTTACCCATCTGCATCTGCATAAGGCTACCTTTATGCCTTCCGAGACTAAGCACTTTCTCCATCTGCATTGCATAAGGCTACCCTTCTACCTTCCACCTACATAAGGCTACCATTCTGCCTTTCGAGACTAAGCACTGTCTCCATCTGCATTCTTGCATAAGGCTACTATTGTGCCTTGCATCTGCATAAGGCTATTATTCTGCCTTCCATTTGCATAAGGCTACCATTCTACCTTCCACCTGCATAAGGCTACCATTCTGCCTTCCACTTGCATAAGGCTACCATTCTTCCTTTCGAGGCTAAGCTCTGCCTCCAATTTACTTTTTCTTCGAAACTAAATGCTATCTCAAGCACTGTTTATTTTGCTTTCCTTTCGGGCTAAGCTCTGCCCTTCAATACGCAAGACAAAGCTCTATCTTATCAACATCATACTATTGCATCTTCATGGGCTGAAATATCGCCAATTTACCCAAAGGCGTCATCGTTTGGAGGCACCATCTTCATGGCTCGAGAACATCATGTCATGGCCTGAGATTCTCTTTCAATTTTGCATATCATTATTCAAAGGCGTCATGGTTCGGAGGCACCATCCTCATGGCCCGAGAACATCATTTCATGGCCTGCGAATCCTGCATCAAGCTACCCGTGGCCCATGACATCATGGTCTGAGGATGTCATCCTTAACCGTCCGAAGACATCGTTCATCGTCCGACGGGAACTTGCATCATGTTTAAATTACGCACAATACATGCTTGTATCGTCTATTTGCAGGTAATCTGACGAGCAATGGCCATCCCGGCAGGAGCGGTCCGGCTCCAATTCTCCTAACCATTCCTACACATCGTTTATTTATCCAACCCTATATGTTGCGTCCGTTCTTGTAAAAATGGCATCGGTATACTTCGCTAATGGCTCTTGAACTACATACGGCCTGATTCGTGTAGAACCAGGGATATGTAGGAAACTCAGAAACCAGGGTGCGGCCTAAATCTCTTCAAACTGTTTCGCTCGGTCAAAATTGGCCATCATATCTTTATCCGACAACTCTTCCATCATTCCCGGGTAAAGAAGGGCAACTGTTGATACCCAATTTTTCCTCAAATTAATTTTTTAATTTTGTTTCCGCATATATACCCTCAAAATCATTTTTTATAGTAATTGGTATTTTCCATATTTTTATCAATTTATTTCTAATTTATCCAGTAAATTTTATATTCAATAACTAATTACAAAATTGCATTACAAATAATTTCAAAATATTTCTTGGCTTAATATATAATTTTTTATCCTATTAGGATTTAATTATTTCACAAATTAGCTAGTTTGGCATTATTTGGCTATAATTGCATTAACTTTGCCATTATAGCCCGATTATACATTCTATGCTATTTTAATTCAATAATCAGTCATTTTATATTTTAAAAACTAGTTAATTACCTTAATTTCAACTATTTAGCCTTAATTTTATTTTATAAGATTATCAACTATTTTTATTAATTATTTATCAATTTTTAATGGGTATTTAACAAATACCCACTCTTTATTTAAATTCTAGCCTAAATCAAACCTGGTCCTAACCCAATTAATCTAGACCAATACCCAAGCCTAATCTTTAAATACACCCGACCGAACTCCCCTAGTCAATATGAGCCGTTGATTCTTTCAAATCAACGGCCCAGATCAACCCCTTCTTAATTTAACCCCCTTAATGACTACCCCCATTTAATTTCCCCGGTTCCCATTCTCTCTCAACCGGTCTCTCTATATCTAGTTCTCTCTAGAACCTTCTCATCTCCCCTCCTCTCCGATGGACCCTGTCCACCTTCTCCGACCACCTCCCTCGTCGGAAGCCATGACCTCTCATCATCTCCTAGCCTCTGCTTCACCCCACGCCGGTTTGACGCTACCCTGAGGTCCTCAGGTGAACCTGGAGCGGTTCAAATCCCCCTATGGCCTTTCATGCCATTTTTCGGCCATCTCTGGTAGTTCGAGTAAGATCTATGACTTTTGGACTAAAACCAGTTATGTTTTGAGGTTTTCTTATCTTTTCTGGGATATATTTGAAACCCTAGTTCTTAAAAACTTTCCGATTCTTTTAGATCTATGATAGAACTGTGTATGTTATGAGCTATTTTGTCGTTTTCTCAAAGATTATCCGATTTTCTCTAAAATGGCTATTCGTTTTCAGAATAGGGTTTCATAACCCCTTTTCAAACGATTTTTTATGACTTTTCAGTATTATCCTAAGGTCTCTACTGTGTTTTAACGATTTATTTATGTTTCTCTACCTTATCTGAGTCGTTGTGTTGAAATCCCTAATTTCTAGTCCTAAACCCGAAGTTCCTGATTTGTCTTTGATAATATGTTTGCATATGTGTTTGCGCTTCTTGAGCTTTATGATTCACTGATATTTTACCCTATGTTATTCATCTATGTCTTTGATTTTTCTTGCTTTCCCGTTTATCTCACTGTTCACTCTGTAATTCATATGAATCCCTAGTTTCGTATGATTTCACTACTAGTGTTTCTGAGTCCTTGCCTGTTATTTATTCGATTCATGTTAATCTCCTTTAATTGATGTTATTCCTATTCGAATCCTTGATTCTCTACAATTTTACTTTGTTAGGATTCCTGATTTATTATTTGAATCCCTGATTCCTTGTGATTTGAAAACCTTACTGATTTCTTATGGGATATTCTTACTAATTTCTGAACTTTAACTTATTTCTTACCTTGTTACGTGGTTAATTTACTGTTAATTGATCCATATTTCCTTAATTAGAATCTGATGAACCTAGCCTCAATTTCATACTTGTACTGGGTTGAAACTGTTTCCTTATATGTTATATGCATGAGAACTTTCCTTATTTGTTATTTGCCTACTGACCGTTTGAATTTAATCCCTTCAATTAAGGGATACCTATGCTGATTTTACAGTGTTTGAATATTTCTTTAAGCTATATATGATCCCTTTTCCTTATTTGTTACTTACCGTTTGAATAACTCTCTTAATTATGGAATACTTGTGCTAATTTCACTCTGTTTGATACTAAGTTCCATAATTGTTGGTTGATTCTGATTTTTACCTTACTTTTCACTCAGCTTTCAAAACTATATATATGCATATTCTTCTCTCATTAAACACACAAACTAATTTGGTTCAATAACTCTCTTTTACTATTAAAACTTGTTGTTTTCTATTCTCTCTTCTGTGTTATTTGATACTACTCTGAGTTAGCCGGTTGCAAGCCAAGGTTAACTACTGTGCATCTCATATTTCCTGCTTTGTGTTACTGCTTTCTTCACTTCACCGGTATGTTCTAATTAGAATTCCAGTTCTCAAACCAACATGTTTCTATTACTATTTCAATTCATTGTGTTCCTGATATGTTTCTATATACTATTCTGCTATTTAACATGTAATTAGAATCTCTGTTGCATCTAGTATGTTAAGCTGTGTTATTCCTATGTGAACCTCCATATCTATGTTTGTACATTGGTTTTCCTAGGGCATCCTCTATTGCCTTAAGTTGTCTGATACTATGTTTGGTATGATCTTGTACTATGCTATACCCCAATTTCCTGAACCCCCTTAGGAGATTCTGACTGTGTACTGCCTGCTACATGCCTACCCTCACATGCTCTGTATTTGTCCCTCAAATCCCATTACCCCTGTTTGTGGTTGTTGGACTATTCTTGGTTCTTTGTACCATTCTGACTTTGCTTTGGTTCTGAGATTGGCGTTCATGCTCTTTCATATTATTTTTCATCAGTTAAACATTTGTTATGAGAATCTATTTCAACTAAGTCCCTGTTCCAAAACTATTTTCTTACCCAAAGTTTTCAAAACTATATCAAGAACTCTCACTCTACTCTTAGACCCCTTAAGTTTTCCCCCCTTTGTGTGAGCATTGCTTTGGGACCCCTGAGCTCCCTCTGAACTTTGACACACTAAGGATGGCCATTCCACACTGCACTTACTCTATCTTGGCTATGAAATCTCGGGATCCCTTGAGGTGCTTAGGGAACTCTGACACACCCGAATTATGAGGAAGGCTGTGAAACAATACCTGGCATTGAGGACATAGAGATCTGGGCCTTTTCTGTAGGCTCCCTATAGTTAACTTCTTATTTTCCTTATTTAAATTATGTAATTCATACACATTGGTCTGTAATAAATAATTGTAAACAACTCTAGGGTTGGACAATGAAAAGAGGTGGGTAATATGCATGCTGTAGTGTAATCGAGGGTAGAAATCATGCTTCCTAGGTTTACTTTCTCTATGCGCAATAGCCGCCATATTTAGGTACAACATGCCAAGCATGCCATGCATTAGATATCATGCTACATAGAATCCATATACATATATTGTTTTCAGCATCTCATCATCACTTAGAAATCCTATCTATAGGATAAATAACAAAATAAATTGTTATTATATGACTCTGCCTTTATAAATATGTTCTAAAACTCATTTAGAAATCATGTCCTAGAATAAATAACATTAACAAAAATTATAATCATGTCTCATCATGCTACAACCATGCCTACGCGCTTAGAAATCCTGTTTTAGGTAAACAACATTAATAACTATCATCTATGCATAATGCTGTGATTCTTTATGCATTAGAGATCCTGTTTAGCGATTGGATATGCATCATGCTGCATTAGACATCATGCTCTAGGATCGTACTCACTTAATTACACTTAGTCTAAATACAGATCTATAAAATGGTCTTCCTGTTCTAACAACTGGTAATTAGTTTCTCAATATTTTGCAACACATAGAACTGCATGCTATTAGGTATAACGACCTGAAACTGATATAACTCTGAAAATAACTACTACATATTATCCCCCGCCTAGGCAATCCTTAGTGATGTTTTATACGTCAATACCACACATGAGGGGGGTGATTTGTATGGTGTCCAATTTTTGAGCAGTCTCTATAGAAGAATCTGGTTCTTCTATGTGTATCAACTCGTACTGTTGCAGAATAATAAATGCAGAAAAGTAAAGAACACAAAGATTTTTACGTGGAAAACACTCGGCTCAAAAGGTGAAAAAACCATGACTTACTACTTAGTAGGATTTTCCCAAACTCTTCACTACAACTCTGAGCCAAACAACATTTACAAAATAAACTCTTTTAAACCTAAGGACTAACTCTAATCCCTTTGTAGCAAACTAGCCTCTAGCTAATTGCGACAAACTTAAAGTTAACTCTAACTTGATCAATGTCTATTACAATTGCTTTTAATAAAGCTGAAAGATACAATATTTAATCACCTACTACAAACCACCTAGAATCAAAAGATAACAGATGGAACTGGTTCTTCTAGCTTGTTCAAGTAGCTTTTGTGTCGCACAAGGAATCTGCTTGCAAAATTGCTTCGGTAATTTTGCTTTCAGTTCTTGTTTCACTTCTGCCTTTGTGCGATCAATTCTTCAGCAGGAATGCTTCAACAATTTATAGAATCAGTAGTTGAGATGTTGTTGTTTAGTTCTAGTGCAACTTTTCCTTGGTGGAAGAGTTTGTGTTCATTTCAATTTCCTCGATTGTTTCTGTCCTTGTTGAATTCGAACTCTTTCTTCTTATCACTTTGCAACCTTTTCGCTTTAGGATACAACCTCTTTGTTCATAGATAATTCACTGATCATGTTTATCTCCTGTGCATGTACGCTTCTTATGACAATGGGTCTGTTTGATAATGTTTGCCCTGATGGACCTGGTTCAACTGGGTAGGCATTTGTCAATCTTCAAAACCATGCAGTGACTTGGTTCAACAAATTCCCCCTTTTTGATGATGACAAACTCTGTGCTAAACCCTGTACATACTTCAGTCCAACATAGACACTTTGTAAAGTTTTTAAGCATTTATCATAGAGAGACCAGGTTAATTAGGTTATAAAATATCACAAAAATCATTAAAGCACATATCTTCCCCCTTTTGGCATCATCGAAAAGTTGCAAAATGATAAACTTACCAGAGTTATTAACAATTACTCATGGCCATTGAGGCAACTGCAGGTGTAAAGAATGATTAATCATCCAAAGAAACCAATCAAATGTAAGCTATTTAAGAAACTGAGACAAAATTAATAACCAAAAAGCAAATTCATTGATTAGATCGTAGATCAAGCATCATACACAAAAAGAATTAAAGACAGTCGCAACCATGAGCAAAAAACATAACAAGATAAAATCCCAAATTGGGCATTGAAGGAGGTTTGGTGGCACTGGACTCCTAAGGCTGGGAAGGGGCAGATGAGGTTGTGGTTTTGGCTTGAAGAAGGGAGAGCATTTGTTGAAGAACACCCTCATTCTTCTCCTTCTCTTTGTCTAATTCAGTTCTGAGAGCATCCCGCTCAAATTCAACCTCAATGAGGCAAGATTTCAATCGAAGGATCTCCGCATCCTTTATCTCACCTTCCTGCACAAGTGACATGACCTTGCTGTTAACAGGCATTATCCTAGATGAACCAGGTTCATCCTCAGGAACATTAACTATGTAGTCACAGGTTAGCAGTGTATTCTTCCCAAAATAATCCTTAGCAGTAGCCATCTCATCTTTCTTCACAGGAACCTTGAAGTGAGCAAGCACAACAGTCAGAATAAATCCATAAGGTATAGCGTGTGCCTTGGTTCCATTCATAACTCTATCCAAGAGCTGGATGATGAAAGCAGGCCAATTGATCTTCTTACCCCTATAAAAGCATTCTATAAGCGTGGGGTCCATATAGTTGGCAATGTGCCTTCGTTCTTGTTCTAGCAGCAGAAACTTGATCACAAACTCAAAGAATAGTTTGTGCTGAGATCGCATCTCGCTCTTGAAAACTGCCCTGGGCTCAGGTTCTTGATCATTCTCACAGAAAAACCTGGTGATGTTGAGGGCTGAGGACATACCATCCATATTAGGCCATCTTTTCCTTGTATAGTCACCATAACCCTCAGCGGGGATATTCAGTATCTCCCCCAACTCCTTTGCATCAAAATAGATTTCAACTCCATGAACCCTGGTAGTTACCCTGCCATCCTTGGCAACTCATTTCCAGCCAGCCTTCCTTCCAGGTGAAGAACCATTTCCTTCCACCCTTGCACGTCTAGGTTATCCTTCAGGAAAATTATTCCTGATTCCTCAAGATCTCTAACCAGCTTTCCCTTTAAGATAGTACGCTTGCCAAACATGGTGAGCTTGTCAGTCTCTTCCCCTCCACTCCATTCCTCATCATCAGTAATCTTGACTTTTCTTGACTTTTCTTGACTCTGACCTGGTCCTCTTTGCAATGGTAGAGGGTGTGGTAGACACAGATGCTGACTTCTTGGAAGAAGCCTTAGCTTTCTTGGGTTTAGGTGTCTCAACCAGAACTGGAGCAGGTTGCTCCTCATGATGGACCAGGTCCATCGCATCATCATCAATAGTAACTGCCTCAATAGGATCTCCCACTTTTGCCTTTCCCTTGGCAGCCTTCTTCTTTTTTCTCTCTCTCAAAGCTCTTTCCAATTCTTCCTCTCCTTGCATGACAACACTTCTTGTAGCTCGAATCTTTGGGGCAGGAGCATCAGCAGATAATGAAGCTTTCCACTTCTTTGGTGGAACTAGGGTAGTAGCCTTCTTGGACTTAGGAGTTCTTTTCTTTTTGGGATTATAGGACTCCCCCAACTTCCTCAGCATCTCAGCCAACATCTCCTCAATAGATGAACTAGGTTCATCTACTGATTGTTGTAGGCTCTCCAGACCTACTGCTGCTTCCCCAGAAATACTTCCCCCTAAAGCTATGACTCCTTCTTCATCAATCACATGAGCGGGGCCACAAATAGCCAGAGTGGCACCGTCCTTCCCAGATCCCCTTACTGAGCTCCCTTCTCTCTCTCTCTCAAGGTTTATCTTTTTACCAAGTTTTCTTCGCTTATCTGGAACCTCTACATCCACAATCGACCCAACTAAAACAAATCTGTTCTCAGTCATACCAGTTGCAGACCCAATCTCAAGATTTCCCTGTTCAGTGTTAGATGAACCTGGTGCTTCATCCTCATTAGCGGATTTGAAGGATTCACTGGAGAATTCAAAATCTTGGACCTTGCTAGCTTGAAATATTTCTTCCAAGAATTTGGCACGAGAACCAGAAGCAACTGATTTCCTGGCCAAAACTTTCACTCTACGTGCCCTGGGGGATGGAGTAAGGTTAGGTGTAGGTTCAGGAGTAGGTTCAAGAACTGGAGGGTTTTAGGGGGTTGACGCTCTGGCTGGAGAATGTGAAATGTATACTGACGGAGAATTAGAACTAGAATCATCGTCCTCATAATCATGGGTGGTGAAGGAAGATGAAATAGCGGGTTGTGAAGACATTTTTATGAAGAATTTGGAAGAGAAGAAAGTTGGTCAGTTTTGGTTTGAGAGAAATGAATAACTCAGTTCGATGGTTATACTTTTTAAGAGGGGAGGTAATGATGGCCTTTTAAAGATGGGTTCAGTAATTGTACAACGTGCAGATGTATTAGTCAAGTGGGAGTCTAATCGCTGTAGGAATGTCATTGATTAGATGGTTAGGAATCCCTAAATCTAGGCTAATTAAGATACGATGGGACTTCTTGAAACTGGTTCATTTTAGGATAAGTACAGAGAATTGGAAATGAACCAAATATAGATAGAGTCATGCTCATGTGTGACTATAATTAATTCAAGAAGTGTATGGAGATGAGCACGTACCTTGTCAGTCAGATGAACCACCAATGATGAACCAGGTTCATCGTGTTATACTCTTTAATGTGCCTCAATTTACAAAGATAGAAAAACATCATTAGCAACCCGGGAATCATATTAATACATGGCAAGAGAGTATGGCAGTAAAGTCATGATACTGAGCAATGATTAATCTGGTTAATTATCTATTTTAGTGTTTCTAGCCAATTTTTTTTTCAATTTTTCATTTTTGTTTTTCAATTAGGTGATCTTAATCATCCCTCATTCAAGCCGGTTTCTTTCAAAATGCTCCCTACTCAGTGCTTTAGTATATGTCTGCAATTTGCTTGTCAGTAGCACAAAATTCAATTGAGATCATTCCTTTTTCATAGTTATCCTTTATGAAATGGTGACTAACATCTATGTGCTTAGTTCTTTTATGATGTACCGAGTTTTTTGTCATACTAATTGCACTAGTGTTGTTACAGAAAATAGGAATGCATCCAACCTCTATACCAAAGTCCATGAGTTGTTGCTTGATCCATAGCAACTGAGCACAGCATGAGGCTGCAATCATATATTCAGCCTCAGCAGTAGACAAGGCTACTGAATTTTATTTCTTGGTGGCCTAAGACCCAAGGCAAGAGCCCAAAAAGTGAGCCATGCCTGAAGTACTTTTCCTGTCAACCAGGAAGCCTACATAATCTGCATCAGCATATCCTACAAGGTCGAAATTACTACCTTTAGGATACCAAAGGCATAAATCAGTAGTGCCTTTCAGATATCTCATAATTCTCTTCACTGCAGTTAGATAGGACTCCTTTGGATTTGCCTGAAACCTAGCACACAGTCCTACACTGAACACAATATCAGGTCTGCTGGTAATGAGATATAATAAAGACCCAATCACCCCTCTGTATAGCTTCTGATCAACGGATGAACCAGGTTCATCCACATCTAATTTTGTGGTTGTGGCTATGGGGGTGTCAATTTCCTTTGAGTCTTCTATTTTAAATCTTTTGAGTAATTCCTTCACATATTTTTGTTGATGGATCATTGTTCCATTTGAGTTTTTCTTGATTTGCAAGCCTAAGAAGAAGTTTAGCTCACCCATCATACTCATCTCAAACTCACTCCCCATAAGTTTAGCAAATTCCTTACTCAATTTTTCAATGGTCGCACCAGATATGATATCATCCACATATATTTGCATAACCAGGAGATCCTTACCTTTTTCCTTTAAGAACAAGGTACTGTCAATTTTACCTCGTTTGTATCCATGTTCTAGTAGGAATTTTGATAGTCGTTCATACCATGCTCTTGGTGTTTTTTTGAGTCCATACAAAGCCTTGTCAAGTTTGTATACATGGTGATGTGTCTCCTTACTTTCAAAACCTGGAGGCTGTTTTACAAATACTTCTTCTTTAGATAACCATTGAGAAAAGCACTCTTTACATCCATCTGATGGAGAGTGAATTCCATGTGTGCGGAAAATGCTATAAGACGTCTGATTGCCTCAAATCTTGCCACAGGAGCAAAGGTCTCATCATAGTCAATTCCCTCTTCTTGACTATATCCTTGGACAACCAGTCTGGCTTTGTTTCTTGTAACGGTTCCATCCTCATCGAGTTTGTTCCTGAAGACCCACTTGGTGCCAATTACTGATCTGTCTAGTGGTCTTGGTACCAAGTTCCATACTTGACTTCTTTCAAATTGATTCAGCTCTTCTTGCATGGAATTTACCCACTCAGCATCCTGTATGGCTTCACCAATGTTCTTTGGTTTAATCAAGGATATAAAGGCATCAAACACACACAGATGTTTCAAAGAGGATCTTGTTTTGATTCCAGATGTCAAATCTATTATGATGTTCTCAAGAGGGTGAGAACTGTGATATCTGTGTGGTTTGAGCACCAATTGTTCACTTCTAGATGATCCCATGATGTCTTGTTGTTGTGGAACAGTATCAGGGCCAAGGTCCAGAGTACTTTGCTGTTGAGTTCCCCCTGTCATGTTGCTCGGGGTAGTTGGACCTAGACCATCACCTGCTCCATCTTCCTAATTGCTTCAATTTGTTCATTGCTTCTGACCAGTCCAAGCTCCTCATCTTCTGGTTCCTGTCTCTCAGAAAGAGTGTTAGTTTCATCAAAAATGACATGCACACTCTCTTCTACACACATAGTTCTTTTATTATAAACTTTATAAGTTTTTATATGTGATGAATATCCCAAGAATACTCCCTCATCACTTCTGGGATCAAATGTACCTAGGGAATCTTTGAAATTGTTGTGCACAAAGCACTTGCATCCGAAAGCCCTAAGGTGGGATATGTTGGGCTTTCTCCCTTTAAGTAATTCATAAGGAGTTTTCTCTACCAGTGGCCTGGTCATGCATCTATTTATTATGTAACATGCACTGTTTATTGATTCTGCCCAGAAGCTGTGAAATAGTTTGCTAGAAAGAAGCATGGTTCTGGCCATGTCTTCTAGAGTCCTGTTCTTTCTTTCAACAACCCCATTTTACTGTGGGATTCTAGGGACAGAAAAGTTGTGATTGATGCCATGTTCATCACAGAACTCATCAAACTTTGCATTCTCAAATTCATTACTATGATCAGATCTTATTGATGCTAGTTGATTTCCCAATTGTTTTTGAGTTTTTCTAACAAATGAAGTGAACATATCGAATGCTTCATCTTTAGATTTTAGAAATAAGGTCCAAGTGAACCTTGAGTAATCATCAACTAGCACCATTACATATTCCTTACCACCTCTGCTCAGAGTTCTCATAGGACCATATAAGTCCATGTGAACCAGTTCCAACATCCTGGTGGTACTGACCATTTTCTTGCTTTTGAATGAGGATCTTACCTGCTTCCCCCTTGCACATGCCTCACAAACTTTGTCATCCTTGAACATAATGTCAGGGAGCCCTACCACTAAGTCCTTAGAGACTAGTTTGTGAAGATGATTCAGACTCGCGTGACCAAGTCTTTTGTACCAAAGGAGGGGATCATTGTCCAACACACTTAAGCAAGTGAGTTCATTTTCAGACAGTGTGGACAAGTCTATGACATAGATGTTATTCATTATTTTTCCCTGCAAAACAATCTTGTCAGTAAGCAGGTTAATCACAAAACATTTTGTGGAAGTGAAAGAAACCAAGTTACCTCTGTCACATAATTGTAACACTGATCGGGCTAAATTTCAAGCCAACTATCAAGTACACATGTTCAATTGAACCATCCTTACCTACCTTACCAACCCCTATAATTTCACCTTTCTTTCCATTTCCAAAGAAGACATTTCCTCATTTGAGGTTTTCAAGTGAAAGGAATTGTTCCTTGTTCCATGTCATATGTTTTGAGCAGCCACTATCCAAGTACCAAATTTTGCTGCTTCCTCTCACTTGAACCTCTGGTTCTTCATATGATTCCTCATCCGATTCTCCAATTTCCATGAGCGCCTGTTCTTCATTCTCACCATCTTCTTATTCTTCATCTGAGCTTTCCCCCCAAGCAGCAACCACAGCCTTTGTTGTGGTTTTCTTGGGTTGGCTCTCCTTTTTCCATTCCAGTTCCAACTTAGGACAATTCTTGATGTGGTGGTCAGTGTTTCCACACTTGTAGCATCCCTCGTTGATTGGCCTTTCTAGAGCTTTAGCTTTGTTATAGTTTCCACCTCTTGAGATGCCCTTTTTCCTTGTAAGGATGTTTCTGAATTCATTAGTGATCATGGCCATCTCATCTTCCTCCAGATCTACTCCCTCCGTGATTCTCAGTGCTAGACTCTTTTCTTTCTTTGGAGCATCCATTTTCATTGTCTGCCTTTTGAGTTCATAGGCAGTAAGGTTTCCAATAAGCTCGTCCAATCTGAGGGTTGCCATATTTTTGGATTCCTGGATAGCCGTGATTTTGCTTTCCCAGGAAATTGGCAAGACCCTTGTCAGGATCTTCTCCACCATGTCCTCTTCAAGAATAACTCTACCAAGAGACTTGAGTTCATTTGTCAGAGTTGTGAACCTCGTGTACATCTCTTGGATTGTCTCTCCTTCTTCCATAGTAAAGTTTTCATACTAGAGTATAGAAGAGTACCTCTAGATCTTTTCACTTGAGGTGTTCCTTCATGGGCTTCTTACAAGGTATCCCAGATTTCTTTGGCAGTGGTACAACTTTGGATTCTGCTATACTCGGCTAGACCTAGTCCACACACTAGCCACTTTTTGATCTTAGCATTCTTCTCCTATTTCTGATCCACAGCAGTGCAGTCAGCTCTTGTTTTTGGTACATCTATTCCTTCAGCAGTCTTCTTCATGGTGGCTAGAGGACCATCAGTGACTATGTCCCAAAGCTCATAGTCTTCTCCAATCAAGTGGTCCTTCATCATGTTCTTCCACCAAGAGTAATACTGGCCATTAAAGAGTGGTGGCCTTGCGGTTGATTGACCCTCCCAGTTTCCAGGTGGTGCACTCATTTTGATCTTTTCCAAGGTGTTAGCCTTTTCAAGGATAACCTGCTCTGATACCAATTGATGTTTTATATGTCAATACCACACAAGAGGGGGGGAGGGTGATTTGTATGGTGTCCAATTTTCGAGTGCAGTCTCTATAGAAGAACCTGGTTCGTCTATGTGTTCCAAATCATACTGTTGCGAAATAATAAATGAAGAAAAGTAAAGAACACAAAGATTTTTACGTGGAAAACACCCATCTCAAAAGGTGAAAAAACCACGACCTACTACTCAGTAGGAATTTCCCAAACTCTTCACTACAACTCTGAGCCAAACAACATTTACAAAATAAACTCTTTTGTAAACCTAAGGACTAACTCTAATCCCTTTGTAGCAAACTATCCTCTAGCTAATTGCAACAAACTTTAAGTTAACTCTAACTTGATCAATGTGTACCTATTACAATTATTATAATAAATCTGAAAAATACAATATTTAATCACCTACTACAAACTAACTAGACTCAAAAGATAACAGATGTAACTAGTTCTTCTAGCTGGTTCATGTAGCTTTTGTGTTGCACAAGGAATCTTCTTGCAAACTTGCTTTGGTAATTTTGCTTTCAGTTCTTGTTTCACTTCTTCCTTTGTGTGATCAGTTCTTCAGCAGGAATGCTTCAACAATTTATAGACTCAGTAGTTGAGATGTTGTTGTTTGTTCTAGTGCAACTCTTCCTTCGTGGAAGAGTTTGTGTTCATCTCAACTTCCTCGATTGTTTATGTTCTTGCTGAATTCGAGCTCTTTCTTCTTATCACTTTGCAACCTTTTCGCTTTAGGAGACAACCTCTTAGTTCATAGATAATTCACAAATCATGTTTATCTCCTGTGCATGTACGCTTCTTGTACCTGGTTCAACTGGGTAGGCATTTGTCAATCTTCAAAACCATGTAGTGGCTTGGTTCAACACTTAGGTTATCAACCATAAGAAAATAAAACCAGAATTGTCTTTTGTAATTAGTGCTTAACTGTCAGCATGTTTAAAACCAGTAGGCAAAATTGATTAGGACTTCCTCTCTGAGTTATGTAACAATTTGACTCTGTTGTTATCACTTAGACACCATTCTTAGGATCTGAACTCAAACCTAGACCTTAATTGTGTATGAGTCATGTTGTTTATGTGTATTATGTGTGGAGGTATACTTGAGCCTTCTAATATGTTTTCCATGCTCCCCTTTGATTCAAGTCCTATCTGTTTTATTATATGTCGCCTTAGTATTTTTGCCTTTAAAACCTTAGGGTCTGCCTAGAACATCCCTTATAGACAAACCTACGATACCCCTTTACTTTCATAAACATGTTTAGATTGTAATTCTTTTCAAAATCTAGCTTTCCATTAACTGTTTTCAAATATCCGTGTACTTAGATTTAAACCCCCTATTAATTGAGCCATACTTGTTTATTTGCTAATTGTACAAATTCACAAAACTGTTTGGCCGGGTACCACACTTGTGGATCCTGAGGGGTGCCTAACACCTTCCCCTTAGGATAATTTCAAGCCCTTACCCTGTCTCTGTTTATCAAACATAGTTGTAAATGAACCCCCTAAGTGCCCTAACGCACCTTAAAATCGTTAGGTGGCGACTCTTCAAAACGCAAAACCCCTTTCCCAAAAGGAACGAGTTGTCCCAACCAATGTCATAAACACTTTTAAACCGGGCCCCCGAAATGAGTGCTTGGGGAAAAAAGGGGGCGCGACAGATGTACCTAAGAAGGAAAGGAGCTTGGCACTAAGAATCACTGAAGGAGAGGAAACAAATAAGGGCACAAAGCGGAAAGGGTTCTTCAAAAAGTGGAAGCTATAACAACTCAAAAGCTCATGAGAATCAAACCAATGAGGATTGCTACAAGTAAGGAAATACATATCCCCACATCAAGAACTGTCCTTTGTTGGAAATTAAATAGAAGAAGGAAAGATTTGAACGAAGGAACGGGAAGAAGGAACAGGTTCAACCCAGGAAAAGAAACAACAAAGGATCAACCAAGAATATGGCCGCTGCTTGGGGAAAAGCTCTGATGAAAGCTCAGACGATGATGATGAGGATGAACGAGCACTTATGGCCATTGGAGAATTTGATGAAGAAATTGAGGTAAATATCCTTCATCTCAAAGACAAGATTAAATTTTTATTTAAAGAAAGGTTATTTGTTTTGCTACTGGAGCTAATTGATGATCTAAGGATGTATATAACGAAGAGGAACAACTGTCTAAGGAATGTGTGACATTGAAGGCTAAGTGAAAAAACCTGGAACTTAGGGTTAGTGAAACGGTAAGTGAAAATACTGTGTTGAAGAATCAGGTTCGTGCACTTTACTCAACTGCCCTAAAGCTTAGATCTGAAAATCTAAAATTGAAACTAGGAATAGATAAAAATACAGATGATCACACACAACTCACTTTAGAAGAAAATGTAAGAAAGAAGAATGAGTTGTACAAGAGAGATGAACATGTAAAAATCCTAAAGGAGGATCCAAGCAAGGTCAAGCATGATCTAGACATAATCTGTAAATTGATCAGGTCCTCTGATGAATTGTCATGGCTAAAAGAACACCATAGTAGTAATAGAAGAGGACTTGGATTTAGGAACCCAACACCTAAGTGGGATTCCAAAAGCAAGTACTTCACACTTCCTGAGAACAAAATTTGCACACATTGTGGTAAAACATGTATCTATAAAAGTGAATGTACTGCAAAAGAAAAGGCAAATCAAAAGAACAACGAATATTGTTCAAGGGAAGAATAGGCTATCAAGTTGGGCTAAAAAGAATCTGATTCATCCTTTTGCATATGGAAAGGGACCCAAACTAGTTTGGGTTCCTAAGACTAACCCATGAATTTCCTTTTTCAAGTCTCAACGAAGTGGAGCAGCCAAATATGGTACATGGATAGTGGCTGCTCAAAGCACATGTCAGGAAGCAAGAACCAGTTTCTTTCTCTTGAGGACCTTAAATGAGGTAATGTCTCCTTTGGAAATGGAAATAAAGGTGAGATCATTGGGGTTTGAAAGGTTGGTAAGACTGATTCTCTCTCTATAGAGAATGTCTACTTGATATATGGACTAAAGTACATTCTAGCAAGTGTATCACAATTGTGTGATATAGGTAACATGGTAGCATTCACCTAAACAAAATGCTTTGTGATTAATCTTACCACTGGCAAGATAGTTTTGCAGGAAAAAAGAGTGAACAACATATATGTTGTGGATCTGTCCTCATTTTGAGATAATGAAGTCACCTGCTTAAGTGTGTAGGATAATGATCCCCTCCTTTGGCACACGAGACTTGGACATGCCAGTCTAAGTAAACTCAACAAGCTAGCCTCCAAGGACTTGGTGATAGGGCTGCCTAATATTAAGTTCAAGGAAGACAAAGTTTGTGAGGCTTGTGCAAGGTGAAGCAGGTAAGATCCTCTTTCAAAATCAATAAAGTGGTAAGCACCACTAGGACGATGGGACCGGTCCATATGGATCTTTGTGGACCAATGAGAACATTGAGAAAAGGTGGTAAGGGATATGGTATGGTGTTTGTTGATGATTACTCTAGGTTTACTTGGACATTGTTTTTAACATCTAGAGATGAAGAATTTGAGATTTTCACTTCTTTGTTTGAAAAACTCATAAACAACTAGATAATCAACTTGTATCAATTAGGTCTGATCATGGTACTGAATTTGAGAATGCTTAATTTGCTAAATTTTGTAATGAGCATCTCATAAATCGTATTTTTTTCTCCTAGGACTCCACAACAAAATGGTGTAGTTGAAAGAAAGAATAGGACATTGGAAGAAATGGCTAGGACTATACTTATTTCTAGTAAACCGCCTCATAGTTTTTGGGCAGAAGTTGTGCATGCTATATCATAAATAAGTGCATGACTAGACCCCTTGTTGAGAAGGCTCCGTATGAGTTACTTAAAGGGAGAAATCCAAATATATCCCATCTTAAGGAATTTGGATACAAGTGCTTTGTGCACAATAATGGTAAAGACGCCCTAGGTAAGTTTTATCCCAAAAGTGATGAGGGAGTATTCTTGGGTTATTATTCACATAGTAAAGCTTATAAGATTCATAACAAAAGAATTATGTGTGTAGAAGAAAGTGTACGTGTGGTTTTTAACGAAACTAACTTCTTTCTGAGAGGCAGGAACATGATGATGAAGCAATTGGGCTGGTAAGAAACTCAAATGAAACCACAACCCAGACTAAACCTGCATCAGATGAAGGAACAGGTGATGGAACAGGTCCTTTCACTCAGGGAAACTTGACAAGGGGAACTAAACAAAAAGGAATTGATCCTCAATCCTCGAGGGAACCTATGCATGACCAGAGCAACAAAACATTGAAGGAACGTCTAGGGGAAACCAACTGGTTGTGAAACATTACAAGTATCAAAGTTCTCATCCCATTGAGAACATAATTACCGATCCAAACTCTAGAACCAAAACCAGATCTTCCTTGAAGAATCTCTGTGTTTTTTATGCTTTTTTATCTCTTATTGAACCTAAATATTTTTTTGAGGCTTTGTAGGATACAAAAGGAAGGAATGTAGTGCAAGATGAACTCAACCAATTTGAAAGAAGTCAAGTTTAGCATTTGGTACCAAGACCCAAGGACATATGAGTAATTGGCACAAAACAAGTCTTCAAAAACAAACTTGACGAAGATGGAACAGTTACAAGAAACAAGGCAAAATTGGTGGTTCAAGGATATAATCAAGAGGACGGCATAAACTATGATGAGAGTTTTGCTCCAGTTGCAAGATTGGAAGAAATTAGACTCCTTATATCCTTTGTTGCTTACACGGAATTCACTCTCCATCAGATGGATGTCAACAGTGCCTTCCTTGATGGCTATCTAAAAGAGGAAGTGTTTGTCAAGCAATCTCCAGGATTTGAAAGCACGAATTGTCCTGATTATGTGTACAAGCTTGACAAGGCACTTTATGGGATCAAGCAGACTTCAGGAGCATGGTATGAAAGATTATCAAAATTCTTGCTAGAGCATGGCTACAAAAGAGATAAAATTGATAATATTTTATTCTTGAAAGAAAAAGGTAAAGATATATTTTGATGACATAATATTTTGATGACATAATATTTTACTTAACTACTGATAAGTTAGGTAAAGAAGTTGCTAAACTAATGGGGAGTGAAATTGAAATGAGTATGATGGGTGATCTTACATTCTTTTTAGGCTTACAAATTAAACAAAATTCAAATGGAACTATGATCCATCAACAGAAGTATGTAAAAGAGTTGCTTAAAAGGTTTAAAATGTGTTACACCCCATGTTTTCGTACGTGAGAGTACATCGTAAGTCAATTGATGTAAGCTTAGAAATAAGATTATATTTGATGGATTATAAAGTAAGTTAATCATGTTACATTGTAGGTTACAAATATTTAAGATCATGAATAACGAGTACCAAGAGGGTTGGAAAGCTTAGAAGCTAAACCAATTGAAGAAAATAAGCTTCGTCGAAAGTTGACGAGTTTGGAATGTTATAACATGTACTTTAGGGCGAGACTATGGTTCGTTACATGATGTGGTGGTTATTATATGAGTTATTTTTATCGTATGATAGTTGTGTTCTACGTTTTGAAGTCAAGCAAGTTGTGGAACAAAAGTTGGCAAAGGTCTTCACAAGTTACACTCATAATGTGCTTAAAATTAGGTCAAATGTAACTGAGCTTTTCTCCCAATATACTTGGAATTATTGAATGATCTACCAACCATTTTGAAGATCTATGAGGCATGCGTGTGAATCCTAAATTCTACCCGACATAACATAGTAGTAGCTACGCACGGACTCTCGTCACTTTGCGCGTGCGTAGCCCCCGCAAATAAGGACAGTTCAATCATTTACATTTACCTATGGGGACAATTCCCTATTACAAGGTTGGAAAGGAGACTCACCTTGTGCCGAAGCTACTTCTCGAACCAAGAAGGCGCCCAAAACTCCGAACTCTACATCCGATGACTCGAAACTAGCCAAATGTTATACAAATGTATCAATATATGTTCAAAGTATGGAAATTATCCGACTTATTTAGTAAATTAATCATTCTTGAAGAAATCCCAAAATTCACCCTCGGGCCCGCACGCACAGATTCCGAAAATGTACGAAGGAAACACTCACCCATAACCTAGGGATCATTAATATGTGATTTTTACTTGATTTCATGGCTAATTAACGAGTAATTCCTCAAATTCTCGAAAGCCCTAGGTTACTACCCAATTCCCTGATTTTCACTAATTAGGTAGTTAATTTAACTAGGAATTCATGTATTAAACTAACACTAGGGTAGAATTTACTTACCTCTTAGTAGCTAGGTCGAATACCCTCTTGTGAACTCTCAGAATCGCCTATGGTAAAGAAGAAATGATGAAAAATGGCAAAGTCCCGTGTTTAAAAGAGCTCACTGCCTTCAATGATCTCGCACCTGCGGCTTGAGGACCGCACCTGCGAGCCATGGCTCGCACCTACGGAAGTGGCACAGAAAGCCTGGGATCGCACCTGCGGAAGGAGGCCCGCAGCTGCGCCTCCGCTCCTGCGTAATCATGTCCGCTCCTGCGATAATGGACCTTCACACCTGGGGCCGCACCTGCGAGGCCTGGACCACAAGAGCAGTCTCGCACCTGCGACTGGGCAACCGCACCTACGGTCACACCAATTCAGGTGCACCAGTAGTTAAGTCCGCTGATGTTTTGGCCTCTTTTGGTACCCGGGAGGCACCTAGGCCCACCCGAGTCCCCGTCCAAAAATACCAACAAGTCCTAAATCATATTACGGACTCACTCGAGCCTTCGGAACAACCAAAACAACTCTAAAACTAAAAATCACCCCTCAAAACCCCTTAGGATCAAACTTAAGAACTTTAAGTTCTTGAATTCAATTTCGATGCGCCGAACCAACCTATACTACTCGGAATGACGCCAAATTGTGCAGGCAAGTCATAAATAACTTAATGAAACTATTCCCGGTCTCAGAATTCTGTTCAAACCTCGATTACACAAAAGCACGTTCCAAACCAAATTATGAACTTAAGGAAACTCTATTTTCGCTATTTGGCGTAGAAACGCTCCCGGGTCATCCAAAACCCATTCCAGACATACGCACAAGTCCAAAATCATTATAAAAAGCTACCAGAACTGTCGGAACTCGATTCCGAGGTTGTTTGCTCAAAAGATTGACCGAAGTCAAACTTGGCCTTAAAAGCCAACCTTAAGGAACCAAGTGCTCCTATACCACTCTAAACACTTCCGAATCCCAAACCACCCATCCCCGCAAGTCCTAAATCACTATAAGCCGCTACGGAAAGTTTTATTTTGGGGAACGGGGTCCGAGTACGCAAAACGACCGATCGGGTCGTTACATTCTCCACCTCTTAAACAAACATTCGTCCTCGAACGGGTCTAGAATCATATCTAATGTGCTGAATAAGTGAGGATATCTGCTCCGCATGTCCTCTTGGACTCCCAAGTCGCTTCCTCGACTAGTTGGCCCCTCCACTGGACCTTTACGGAAGAAACTCTCTTGGATCTCAACTGGGGATCCTGTCTATCAACAATAGCAACTGGCTCCTCCTCGTAGCCCAATCTCTCATCAAACTGAATAGTGTTGAAATCAACCACGTGAGAGAAGTCGGCGTGGTATCTTCGGAGCATGGATACATGAAAGACTGAATGAACCCCGGATAAACTGGGAGGTAAAACAATCTCATAAGAAACCTCTCCAACTCGCCTCAACACCTCGAAAGGACTTATAAA
Organism: Nicotiana undulata; assembly: GCA_005239495.1. Classification (NCBI taxonomy): domain Eukaryota; kingdom Viridiplantae; phylum Streptophyta; class Magnoliopsida; order Solanales; family Solanaceae; genus Nicotiana; species Nicotiana undulata. The sequence goes on from ML252291.1 coordinate 116,482, forward strand.
CCTCGGGCTCAGCTTGCCCTTCTTCCCGAACCTCATAACACCCTTCATCGGTGAGACATTAAGCAGTACCTTGTGTCCCTCCATAAATTCTACATCACGCGCTCTCTGATCCGTGTAACTCTTCTATCGGGACTATGTTGTGCGGAGCCTTTCCTGAATCAACTTCACTTTCTCCAACGTATCCTTCACCAGGTCAGTAACATATAACTTAGCCTCGCCAGGCTCAGACCACCCGATAGGAGAATGACATCGCCGACCATAAAAAGCCTCAAATGGAGCCATCTCGATGCTGGACAAATAACTATTAATGTAAGAAAACTCAGCCAAAGGAAAGAACTTGTCCCACTGACCTCAAAAGTCAATCACACATGCCCTGAGCATGTCCTCCAATATCTGAACTGTGCGCTCCGACTGGCCATCAGTTTGAGGGTGAAATGTTGTGCTGAGATCTATCTGGGTACCCATCTCATTATGCAATTCTCTCCAGAAGTGTGAGGTGAACTGAGGACCTCGATCTGATATAATGGACACCGGCACACCGTGTAACCGGACTATCTCCCGAATGTAGATCTGGGCTAGCCTCTCAGAAGTATAAGTAGTAGCCACTGGAATGAAATGTGCCGATTTGGTCAATCTATCCACAATGATCCAAACCGCATCAACCTTACGCAAAGTCCGAGGCAACCCAACCACGAAGTCCATGGTGATGCGTTCCCACTTCCACTCAGGAATGAGCATCTGCTGAAGTAGGCCTCCTGTTCTCTGGTGCTCATACTTAACCTGCTGGCAGTTAAGACACCTAGCCACATACTCCACAATGTCCCTCTTCATCCGTCTCCACCAGAAATGTTGCTTCAAATCACGATACATCTTCGTAGCACCAGGATGAATAAAATATCGAGAACTGTGTGCCTCCTCTAGAATCCTCCCTCTAAGTCCATTGACATTAAGAACACATAAACGACCCTGAAGTCTCAGACCACCATCCTCGCCAATAGAAACCTCCTTGGCACCACCCTGAACCACTGTCTCCCGAAGATCTACCAAACACATATCATCAAACTGTCGAGCCTTAATCTCCCCCGATAACAAAGACTGAGCAACCACATGTGCAAGAACTCGACGTGGCTCTAAAAGGTCTAATCTTATCAGGAGATTATCCAAGGACTGAATGTCCAAGGCTAGAGGCCTCTCCTCCGCTGCAATATAAGCCAAGCTACCCATACTCTCCGCCTTCCTACTCAAAGCATCTGCTACCATATTTGTCTTGCCCGAATGATAAAGAATGGTGATGTCATAGTCCTTCAGCAACTCAAGCCACCTGCGCTGTCTCAAATTAAGATCCCTCTGTTTGAACAAGTGCTGCAAGCTGCGGTGGTCTGTAAAACCCTCACAAGACACCCCACATAAGTAATGCCTCCAAATCTTAGAAGCATGAACAATCGCCGCCAACTCCAAATCGTGCACAGAGTAATTCTTCTCATGAACCTTCAGCTGGCGAACATAAGCAATAACTTTCCCTTCCCGCATCAATATACATCCCAAGCCAACGCGTGAAGCGTCGCAATACACTGTGTACATCCCAAAAGCGGAAGGAAATACTAGAACTGGTGCTAAGGTCAATGTCGTCTTGAGCTTCTAAAAGCTCGCCTCACACTCGTTAAACCATCGGAACGGGGCATTCTTCTGAGTCAATCTAGTCAGTGGGGCTGCAATGGATGAAAAGCCCTCCACAAATCGTTGATAGTAGCCTGCTAGACCCAAGAAATTCCTGATCTCTGTAGCTGAAGTAGGACGCAACCAACTCTGAACTGCCTCAATCTTCTGAGGATCAACGTTGACACGATCTCCGGATACCACATGCCCCAAAAATGCCACGAAATCCAACCTGAACCTACGCTTGGAGAACTTAGCATATAGCTTCTATTCCCGAGAGGTTTGGAGCACAACTCTCAAATGATGCTTGTGCTCACCCAGGCTACATGAGTAAATCAAGATGTCATCAATGAAGACAATGACAAAGGAATCAATATATGTCCTGAACACCCTAGTCATCAAGTCCATGAATGTTGTTGGGGCATTAGTCAAGCCAAAGGACATCACTAGGAACTCATAATGGCCATATCTCGTACGAAAAGCAGTCTTCGGAACATCCGAGGCTCGGATCTTCAGCTGGTGATACCCCGATCTCAAATCAATCTTAGAAAACACCCGAGCACCCTGCAACTGGTCAAACAAATCATCAATGCGCGGCAGTGGATACTTGTTCTTAATAGTTACCTTGTTCAACTGGCGGTAATCAATACACATCCGCACATACCCATCTTTCTTCTTTACAAATAGAACTGGAGCACCCCGTGACAATACACTCGGTCTGATTAACCCCTTAGCCAACAACTCCTTAAGCTGCTCCTTCGATTCCTTCAATTCATTCGGAGCCGTACGGTATGGGGGAATAGAAATAGGCTGAGTGCCTGGAGCTACATCAATACAGAAATCGATATCACGATCTGGAGGCATGCCCGGAAGGTCTGAAGGAAAGACATCAGCAAACTCTCGAACAACTAGCACCGAATCAATCGTCAGAGACTCGGCGGTGGTGTCCCGCACATAAGCAAGATACGCCTGATAGCCCTTCTCGACCATATGTCGAGCCTTCAGGAAGGAAATAACTCTACTAGCTGCACTAACTGAGGAACCTCTCCACTCCAGCTTAGGAAACTCAGGCATGGCCAAAGTAACCATCTTGGCATGGCAATCCAAGATGGCATGATAGGGAGATAGCCAATCCATCCCCAAAATAATCTAAAAATCAACCATGTTGACCAATAGGAGGTCTGCTCTAGTCTCGAACCCACAAATGTGATCACACAAGACCAATAGATCCGGTCTACCACCACAGAATCGCCCACAGGAGTGGACACATATATAGGAGAATCCAAGGACTCACGAGGAACATCTAGAAAACAAGAAAATAAGGATGACACATATGAATAAGTGGATCCTGGATCAAATAGCACTGATGCCTCCCTACCACATACTGAAATAGTACCTGTGATCACGGTGTCTGAGGCCATTGCATCTGCTCGGGCCGGAATATCATAGAATCTGGCTGGTGTACCTGAAGACTGACCTCTGCTGTACTGAATATAAGCTAGCTGAGCTCCCCCTGCCTGGCCTCCACCTTTGGGACGACCTCTACCAGCCTGTCCTCCACCTTTGGTGGACTGCTGAACAACCTTGCCCCCAATCCTGGGACAAGTCCTCCTTATATGGCCTGACTCCCCTCACCCATAACACCTCACTGGTGGCATGGCCTGCTGCCCTAAAGCAAAACCCTGGATAGCTGGGGGACGGTGAGAACCCTCTGGAATGGCACTGAAGTAAGCACTGGAAGACCCCTGATGACCGGAATACCCACTGGAGTAACCCTGAATGGCTGGTGGGCGGTAAGAACTCTCCGGCATAGCGCTGAAATAAGGCCTCATTGGAGCACCACGGGGAGGTGGTGGAGGAGCTGAATATAGAGGCCTGCTAGGCTGGCCTCTACTAAACTGACCCCTGCCCCTGCCTGGGGCACCTCTGAAATCCCCAAAAAATCTTACTTTTCTGTCCTGCTGACCCTGCTCTCTGCCCCTCGATCGATAACCCTCAATATGACGAGCTATCTCGACCACAAGCTGATACGTAGTACCCATCTCCACCTCTCGGGCCACGTTGGCCCTAATACCTAAATGCAGCCCAGCTACAAATCTCCGCACTCTCTCGGCGTCAGTAGGAAGTATCATAAGGGCATGATGAGACAACTCAGAAAACGTGGCCTCGTAGTTTGTCACCGACATCTGCCCCTGCTCCAGCTGCTCAAACTAATACCGCAGCTCTTCCCTCTCTGAGGGTGGAATATACATGTCCAGGAATAGTTGAGTGAACTCATCCCATGTGAGAGGAGGGTAACCTGCTGGCCTACCAAGGATAAATGATTTCCACCATATGCGGGCCCTGTCCTCTAGCTTAAAAGTAGTGAAATCAACTCCATGGGACTGTAGAATCCTCATGTTGTGCAGTCTATCCCTGCATCTATCAATGAAGTCCTGGGCATCCTCGCCCCTCTCACCTCCGAAGACAGGAGGGTGCAATCGAGTCCATCTATTGAGTAGCTTCTGCGGATCGCCGTCCACAGCTGGTCTGAGCTTTGGTACTGCTGCTACCGGCTGTGCTCCGCCCACATGAAGTGTACCCCGAGTATGATATATGAATGTTGCATGTCCTGCGGCCTGGGCAGTAGGGGTATGGACTCCCCCTCCCGCCTGAGATGTGGCAGGATCCGGTGGAAATAAACCAGCTTGGGTCATAGTGTCCATGAACCGCATCATATGGCCCATGATCTCCGGGAAGCCCGGTATAGTCATGAAATCCATCGGAGCTGGATCTGCTGGGGGCACCTCACCCTGCTCCTCAGTAATGGGATCCCCTACCAGATCCACTGGGGGTGCTAATGGAACAACTCCGAGACGCCCTCGTCCCCTACCTCGGGCCGGTGCCCTCCCTCGACCTCTGCCACTGCCTCGCACGGCGAGGGTAGCGGCCTCTCTCGGGTGAGGAACGTTATCTGCACGAGTCCTCACCATCTGTGAGAGAATAGAATAACGATCGACTGCACGATAGAATATGAATAAAGAGAGGTTTCCTAACACCTTATAGCCTCCCGAATATAAATACAGACGTCTCCGCATCGATCCGCAAGACTCTATTAGGTTTGCTTGTGACTTGTCAGACCTACGTGAACCTAGAGCTATGATACCATGTTGTCACGATCCAAACATATAACTCGGGTCGTGATGGCGCCCAATACTAGAGTCAGGAAAGACAACACTTGTTTACTAACGAGGTTACCATTATTTACTTGAATTTTTTAATACTAGAAAAGTTTTAAATTTAAGGATTGGTAAATGAGAACAGATAAGTGAGGCAACTTAACTCAATGTAACTCAAAATCATGTGCCAACATATACAGTTTAGCAAAAATACTAGAGAGTCTACTAAGTGAGCCAGAACCTAGTATCACAAGTCTACAGATGACTAGTAGAATATACAAGACTAGACCAAATGAATGTACTATTGTCTGAAGAGAATAGATAGAAATATCCAAAATAATAGGTAACTCCACAGTGCTGCTAAGGATCGTCAGGAGGAGCACCTCAGCGTGAAGTCAGGTCCAGAATATGCTCTCAAGATCGCGCTCCGGTCTGATAACCAGATGCACCTGCCTCAGAACCTATACAATTAAGTACAGAAGCGTAGCATGAGTACATATAAACAAATATGTACCCAGTGAGTATCCCGTCTAAACTCGAAGAAGTAGTGATGAGAGGCAGACGTGATACTTACAAGGTTCAATAGCAATAAGGTATATAAATGAATCTAGACAGGATTAACAGTCAATCAAGAAGACATAATTTATCAAGTGTGTGAACTTGCGATCTAACATTATATGTCAATTAACAATTATCATAAAGTCTAACTTCCCTTCCACATAGAGCAATTTATTGAATAATGATAATAATACTCTCAGTCAAATTCATAGCACATAATATGCCGAGGCGTAAGGCCGAAGCGACGCAAAAATAAATGTGCACTGCCGAGGGTCAAACGACTTGAACCATAGATGCATCTATAACCCCGCTCGCGAATCGATCATGACGCGGTTGACATAATTATAAGTCTACCCCGCTCACGAATCATACATGCGACACGGGTGCTCGTATACATATACAAAATTATCAAGAAATTCAGAAATTTATCATGGATTATACTTGAAAACAGAGATTTATCCACATAAAGGCATGCGTGTGAATCCTAAATTCTACCCGACATAACATAGTAGTAGCTACGCACAGACTCTCGTCACTTTGCGCGTGCGTAACCCCCGCAAATAAGGATAATTCAATCATTTACATTTACCTATGGGGACAATTCCCTCTTACAAGGTTGGAAAGGAGACTCACCTCGTGCCGAAGCTACTTCTCGGACCAGGAACGCGCCCAAAACTCCGAACTCTACACCCGAGGACTCGAAACTAGCCAAATGTTTTACAAATGTATCAATGCATGCTCAAAGTATGGAAATTATCTTACTTATTTAGTAGATTCACCATTCATGAAGAAATTCGAAAATTCACCCCCGGGCTCGCACGCTCGAATTCCAAAAATTTACGAAGGAAACACTCACCCATAACCTAGGGATCATTAATATGTGATTTTTACTTGATTTCATGGCTAATTAACGAGTAATTCCTCAAATTCTCGAAAGCCTAGGTTACTACCCAATTCCTTGATTTTCACTAATTAGGTAGTTAATTTAACTAGGAATTCATGTATTAAACTAACACTAGGGTAGAATTTACTTACCTCTTAGTAGCTAGGTCGAATACCCTCTTGTGATCTCTCAGAATAGCCTATGGTAAAGAAGAAATTGTGAAAAATGGAAAAGTCCCGTGTTTAAAAGAGCTCACTGCCTTCGGTGATCTCGCACCTGTGGCTCGAGGAATGCACCTGCGGCCTCGCACCTGCGAGCCAAGGCTCGCACCTGCGGAAGTGGCCAGGAAGGCCTGGGATCGCACCTGCGGAGGGAGGCCCGCACCTGCGGCTCCGCTTCTACGGAATCATGTCCGCACCGGAGATAATGGACCTTCACACCTGGGGCCGCACCTGCGAGGCCTGGACCGCAGGAGCGGTCTCGCACCTGCGACTGGGCTACTGCACCTACTGTCACACCAGTTCAGGTGCACCAGCAAAGGTTGTTGAATGTTTGGCCTCATTTTGTGCCCGGGAGGCACCTGGGTCAACCCGATCCCCCGTCCAAAAATACCAACAAGTCCTAAATCATATTACGGACTCGCTCGAGCCTTCGGAACACCCAAAACAACGCTAAAACTCAAAATCACCCTCAAAACCCCTTAGGATCAAATTTAAGAACTTTAAGTTCTTGAATTTGGTTTAGATGCGCCGAACTGACCTATACTACTCGGAATGACGCCATATTTTGAAGGCAAGTCATAAATGACTTAATGGAACTATTCATGGTCTCAGAATTCCATTCGTACCTCGATAATACAAAAACATGTTCCAAACTAAATTATGAACTTAAGGAAACTTTATTTTTTCTATTTGACGTAGAAACGCTCCCGGGTCATCCAAAACACATTTCGGAAATATGCACAAGTCCGAAATAATCATATTAAGCTACCGAAACTGTCGAAACTCGATTTTGAGGTCGTTTTCTCAAAAGGTTGAACAAAGTCAAACTTAGCGTTAAAAGCTAGCCTCAAGGAGCCAAGTTCTCCTATACCACTCCGAACACTTCCGAGTCCCGAACCACCTGTCCCCGCAAGTCATAAATCACTATAAGCCACTACGAAAAGTCTTATTTAGGGAAACGGGGTCCGAATATGCAAAACGACCGATCGAGTCGTTACAGCTTTCTCTTCATTATTCATCATAAAACGATCATAGAACACCCATAAACATAACCTCAAGCTATCTTCTAGGGTTTCAAAGAAGATTATCATTCCGGGCATGAAATCGAGAAGCAATAACATCAAAACGATCCCTACGACGTAAGTGTCATTATACCGTCTCTCCTTTTTCTTTGTAGTTAGATTTTTGGAAGGTACTTCATAGTTAAGAAACGTATAATATATGTATTTAAGTGTTTAAATATAAAGGAAGGTTGATAAATGTGTTTCCTAATAGTTAGAACTCACGGGACGGTGATCGAAAGCCGTGAGTTCGAGTTATTTGACTTGTAGCGGACTATTTTGTGTTGTTGTTGGGCTGCGTGTTTTACTACTGTTTTGTGGAGTTTTGAAGGAGGAATGGTGTGGAGAAACACCATATATATGTAGGGTTGTGATCTGGTCGTTCGTTGTAACAATTCCGGGTTGTTTGACACGACAACGGTGGTCGTCTAATGTATGAAGTGACTAGGTTGTGTGTGGATTGTTTTGGGAGGCTCAATATGATTATTATTGATGTTGTTTGGGTTGTTTGGTGATTGTTTTGACTTGTGTGAAGTCATATATATAGGGGAGGTTCTGTCCATTTGTTGTGGCCGATATATTATAGTTATGACGCTTAAACGATAACGATAGTGTCATTTCTCTTATTGTAGATTAAGGAGTTGTGACATTTGCGTAGCTTGAGGTTGGGGCAATATATACAAGGTATGTTAAGGCACTTACTTCTTTCTTTTGGCATGATCTAAAGTGAAATGAACGTACACATTACGCTATTTCACAACAAATCTACCTTTAGCAACTAAGGTTGTTCATGTTGTTCTTTCCTTACAAAGTTATTCTAAGATATTATGTATGATCCTTGAATACTAGTGAAGTTCATATTTATGGTATTATGTCCATAATGTTAATCGAAGAGGTAATGGCCTTAGGTCATTCCAAAAGGTTTAGAACGTGATTCCATGAGTCCAGCATGCATTATATATATATCTACTTTACTCTATCGAGCCGCGCTATAGTCGGCCGGGTATGGCAGCTATGGTGCAACCACTGATCAGTTGGGTTTACTGATTCCTCTTTGAGGCCGGGTATGATATGATTCCCACATAGGCGAATGTTCTATGATGATGATGATGCCCACAAGGGCGGATGTTTTAAAAGATTATGTGTATATATGTATCATGCATTTCATGTTACTGTCTCTTAGAAGCACCCAAATGCTACAGGTTGTATCTCTTACATCTCTCTTTACATTATTGTTCTTAGTTTTGCTTTTATGCCTTACATACTCAGTACTTTATTCAACTGACGTCCCTTTGCCTGGGGATGCTGCGTTTCATGCCCGTATGTTCCGATAGACAGGTTGACAGTCCTCCTTGTAGGCTATCATCTCAGCGGAAGCTGTTGCTGCACTCCACTCGCTCCTGAGTTGCCTATTTGGTCAGTATAATTGGGACATGCATTGACTAGTATGGTGGGGCCCTGTCCCGACCTTTTTTGATGTTTATGTACTCTTAGAGGCTTTGTAGACAGGGGTTCAGTTTATATAGTATGTCAGAGGCCTAGATGGCCCACATGCATTCATGTTTTAAGAAAAATGATTCATTAATACAACGTTTTTTTCCACTTGCAATTGTACATTATGAGTTGTGGCCATGTTGGCCCATGATAGTTACAAAATGAATGAACGAGTTACAGAGTGGTTCGCTCGGGCCAGTTTGGCACCGGGTTCTAGCCACGCCTTCCAAGGTTGGGCCATGACAAACTTGGTATCAGAGCAGTTCTGTCCTAGGGATGCTTACAAGCCCTGTCTAGTAGAGTCTTGTTTATGGGTGTGTAGTGAACCACACTTATAAGCAAGAGGCTACAGGGCATTTAGGAATGTTACTCTTTCTTCTTACTCTAGATCGTGTGGTAGAGCTCAATCGTAAGAACTAAATTTTCTCAATTCTATCTTATTCATAATACGACGATGCCTACATCGTGACAGTTGGTTGGTAAAAGATTGCAATGTGCCTATGGAAGAGTTGAGTAAAAGGAACTCAATTTTGCATCATGCTTATGATGAGTAAATGTGAGGTCTTCATCAGATTATGTGTGTACAAATATGTGTTAGTTTCTTAATAAGGCGCTCTAAGGCAAGAATATATATCTACTCATATGGTAAAAAGAAATAAGAGAATCAGAGTGTAGATACAAGTTTCAACAAGAAAAAGAAGCAAGATGAAGAAGGGTACGAGGTGCCCAGTTAATGAAGATTGTCAGTATTTACGATTCAAGTAGAGAAATACAAGCATATTGAATTACCTACAATTGTAACAGAGGTATGTACAATTGGCCATATCTATCCCAATTATGCCCTATGGGAGTTAACTGAAATAATTTAAGAGAAGGATAGGATATCAGGATCCAGCTGAGGTTAGAGTAACCGAAAATTATGGATAGATTGTTATCATTATTTAACATTTTTGAAGGGTAGTGCACGACATGGTAATAGTTCTCATTGAGAGGTAGCCAGGTGGTCACTCTAGAATAATACAGTCCGATATGAATACTAGAATGTTCAAGAAGTTCAGAAGATATCCTAGAAAGGAGGAATATTTACCTTAGGATGACTCCTACCCTTAGTAAAGAGGGAGTATTAGTCGACCCAAGGGCCAATAAGATGGTGCAAGGGGATCTAAAAGCGGAAGGCTGTTTTGTTGAAGTTTTTAGAATAAGGTAATAGACATAGCTATTAGCAGGACAATAAGAAGAGAGTAAATGAAACATTATGAGTAAGATGTGATAAATGAGTGATAATGATAAACAAAAATATGACAGGATGACAGAGTCTATAGTCAAGTGAAGGAAAAGACAAGAGGAGGCATGCTTTGAGACAATAAAAGTATAAGCCGTAAAGCCATACCCTTATTTTGAGAAATGAGTTGGCGACTCAAACGTGATTACCAGAAGGAAGAGTGAGACCCTCAAAGTAACAGAAATTAGTATAGGCTAGTGAACAAGATGAACTGAACATGAATTAGGGACCGAAGAAATTGGTAATAATCGGCATCATTTCAGAGATCATGTTTCAACAGTAATAGAATGAACAATAGAAGAATAACCTTTAAAGGTCATTCACGAAGACGCTTTACTAAAGCAAGCAGTATGAGCACAGTTAAGCTTAAGGGACTAGATGTGCCAGTTACACTAGGTGTCACCTTTGTGCATAAGAAATTCAGTCTCTTAGATACGACATCGTAATCCTTTAGTAATATTACAGTAGATGTTTGGGTAGTTAAGGGTACCGTATAAGTGTTGCGGAAATAAATGAAAGTGCCACTAGGGAGATAGTCAAATTTCACTTTAGAAGCAACTCTACGAGTACAAGGGCACAGAGGTAAGTACCTAAGGATAATGATAGGCGAGTAAGAACATCAGAAATATAGTGGGGTATACAATGTAATAAGGTCTCAACTTTACAAGATTTAGAAGTTCTCCCCTAAGCACTACAACGAAAGACTAGCTGAGGAAATAAGGAAGCAGGCTTCAACATAAGCATAGTGACCTAATGTAGAAATGGTCTTGTAACAGTAGTCTCACTATAATGTTGTATGCACTCCATAAGAAAGTGGCACCTATCGTGGCTAATGAACGGAAGAAAAAAAAATCAAAAGTTGATAATTGAGATCATATGAGTTACAGGGAACTCCCGTATTCATGGGCACTACGATTGGCCAAGTATCCATGCTACAAGTGGCAGAACGACCAGGAAAAGTAATTGTTTACATTTAAAGACAACTGAGAAGGCGTGAAAGGAAATCTATGGTGCTACCAAGTTAAACAAAGGTTGCGAGTAGTATATACAGATATGTGTATGTCGCAAGGTAAAGTATCATGGATTTATAAGGTTTTTGGTAGATAGGAGTAAGAATAAGAAAAAGGTGAGTGAGAAGGTGATGAGAATAGGTAATTCCTCGGGATTAAACCCATAACAACAAGAGAGCTGATGGTGTCCATAAAGTTATTAAAAATATCTCAGTATAACATGAGTGAACTCAAAGGAGTTTAAAACTAAGAGCATTTAGAAGAGATAGAATGCTACCATGGTAGTAAAGTAAGGGTGTAATTGTGATAAATGATAAGAGGATGACGTTTAGACCTTTGATTGAGTAATGATTTTGAGAACAAGTATTTCATGAACTGCACGGGATTAGAATACCCCCATAAGATGAATCACATTGGAATGCTATGAAATACAGTTACTGGAGTATAGTATCGTCCCTAAGTGGATCAGGAAAATCACTTCAGATGTTCCCCGATGAGACGTGAGCCCTAGTGACGATATATTACATAAGAGATTTTAAATTATCAGTGGTAGATTATAGATCAATATTAAGGTGAATCAACAATGAATGGATGAAAGTTACAAAGTATGAGATGAGATTATGCTGTCATTATTAAGATGGACGGTAATAAGGAAGCATTAAATGGCTTAGATTTATACATATAGGATAAGCGGTGAGAGAAAAACCTGGAGTTGGGTGGCAAGTCTCCATAATAATAAACCGAAGTAAGAGTTATGGTATAGTATGACCTACCTAGTAGTGGTAAAGCCATAAGCATAGATAACTGAGGCTATGATACAAGATATAGCAATAGTCGTAAGTTCAACAAAATACCAAACAAAGAACTTTAGTACACCTATAGATGCCCAGAGGGACAGCTTGTCATAGTACAATATATGTTCACCAAGTGAATCCTAAAGATAGGTCAAAAGCTAACAAGAAATAAAGAAGGAGATAAGAGTCGCATTGGCACACATTCAAGGTTAGAATTGTCTAGGCTGCATGAAAGAAGGTACAAATAGTTACGACATTGAAATGAGTTCGACCACAAGTCGTGGTGTGAGAAAGAGGCCTAAAGGGGGCGAATGTTCTAGCTTTTGGATTTATTCACCGAAAAACTCCTTAGATGGAAAAGACAATATTAAATTATTCGTAAGATTTATTGCTTAAGATATGGAAAAGTGCATTAGTCAACATTCGAGGACGAATGTTCCAAAGGGGGGAATGATGTTACACCCCATGTTTTCGTACGTGAGAGTACATCGTAAGTCAATTGATGTAAGCTCAGAAATAAGATTATATTTGATGTAATATAAAGTAAGTTAATAATGTTACATTGGAGGGTACAAATATTTAAGATCATGAATAACGAGTACCAAGAGGGTTGGAAAGCTTAGAAGCTAAACCAACTGAAGAGAATAAGTTTCGTCAAAAGTCGACGAGTTTGGAATGTTATAACATGTACTTTAGGGTGAGACTATGGTTAATTAAATTATAAGGAGGTTATTCTATGAGTTAATTTTGTCATATGATATCCGTGTGCTACGTTCTGAAGTCAAGCAAGTTTTGGAACAGAAGTTGGAATAGGTCTTCACAAGTTACATTCATATATTTGTTGAAACTTAGGTCGAATGTATATGCACTTTTATCCCAATATAATTATAATTAAGGGATGATATACCTACCAAATAGAATATCTACAAGTCTAGATTACAATGCATTAAACCGTTCATCGATACGACATAGGAGTAGAGAGATATTTTTAGTTTCGCGAGACTGCTCAGACATCATATATGACAAGTAGTGGATCACTAGAGATTTTTTAGCAATAGATTTCACGTGTTATATGAAGTCATATTGGGACATATTATATACCAAATTGAAGGTCTTGGAATTTAGTTTGCAACTCTCTTAACCATTTGTTCATACGACATCGTGATAAAAATATATAAGCGTCGGAAGATGGACCAATCCTAGGGTGCCAGGCTAGCACCTCTTTGACTTTTTCCAACATAGATATATATGTGTCTTAGGTCGGCTTTATCTTCATATTTCAGCATAAAACGACCAGATAACACCCATAAACATAACCTCAATCTATGTTCTAGGGTTTAAAATAATATTATCATTCCGGGTATGAAATCGAGAAACAATAACATCTAAACGATCCCTACGACGTAAGTGTCATTATACCGCCTCTCCTTTTTCTTTGTAGTTAGAATTTTGGAAGTTACTTCATAGTTAAGAAACGTCTAATATCTGTATTTAAGTGCTTAAATATCAAGTAAGGTTGATAAATGTGTTTCCTAATAGTTAGAACTCACGGGACGGTGATCGGAAGCCCTGAGTTCGAGTTATTTGACTTGTAGCAGACTGTTTTGTTTTGCTGTCAGGCTGCGTGTTTTACTACTATTTTGTGGAGTTTTGGAGGAGGAAGGTTGTGGATAAACACCATATAGATGTAGTGTTATGAGCTGGTCGTTCGTTGTAATATTTCCGGGTCGTTTGACACGACTACGGTGGTCGTCTTATGTGTGAAGTGATTAGGTTGTGTGTTGACTGTTTTGGGAGGCTCAATATGATTAATACTCATGTTGTTTGGGATGTTAGGTGATTGTTTTGACTTGTGTGAAGTCATATAAATAGGGTAGGTGTTGTCCGTTTCATCGTAAAATAGGTTGTGGTTGATACATAATAGTTATGACGCTTAAACGAGAACGATAGTGTCGTTTCTCTTATTGTAGATTAAGGAGTTGTGACATTTGCGTAGCTTGAGGTTGGGACAGTATATACAAGGTATGTGAGGCTATTCCTTTCCTTCTTTTGCACGACTCCAATTGTACATAATGCAATGAACGAGCTTCCAAAGATACTCTACTCTTAGAAGCTAGCAGTACTTACATTGTTTCCCTTCTTATGGAACAATTGATGTTGAGGTTGCTTCTCTTATTCTTATGTTATCAATGTTGTTGGTACTTCCTGATTCTTATAAGATTCTTGATGAAGAGTTAATCCTAATAACGTGTACGGAGAATATCGACCTTACGTCACTCCGAAAGGTTCAGAATATGATTCCAATGAGTCCTACATGCATTATATATATATATATATATATAGCTATTTTACTCTACCGAGCCGTGCTATAGTCGGCCGGGTATGGAACCTATTGTGCAACCACTAATCAGTTGGGTTTACCGAGTCCTCTTTGAGGTCGGGTATGATATGATGATGATGATGCCCACAGAGGTGAATGTTCTATGATGATGATGATGCCCACAGAGGCGGATGTTTTAGAAGGTTATGTGTATATATCTATCATGCATTTCATGTTATTGTCTCTTAGAAGCACTCAGATGCTACAAGTTGTATCTCATATATATCTCTTTACATTAGTGTTCTTATTTATGCTTTTCTGCCTTACATACTCAGTACTTTATTCGTACTGACGTCCTTTTTATTTGTGGATGTTGCATGTCGTGCTGCAGGTATTGATAGACAGGTAGACGCAGCTCCCCCACCACAGTAGGCTTTCCTGTTCAGCGGTTATAGGTGAGATTCCTATGTGCATTAGATATCCTGCTATTTAGGGCTTCATACTTGTTCAAGTTGCACTCGTTGAAACACCTAATCAGCATGTTTATTTAATCTCGCTAAAATCTGGTTAACTGTTTGAAACGTTTATGTAAATGTATCCCTCTTAAAATTAGAATCAAAGTAAGCATGTTCACCTTTAGGCAAATATACGTCGCCTAGGCAAACTTTAGGCCTAAATGCATAATTAAAATCAGATCAACTACGTTGGGTTTAATCTGCCTCTTTTGGAATTTCCCGAATTTTGATTCTGCTTTCTTGGAATCCACTCTATTTTTACTAAACTCCTATGCTTCTTTTAAAACAATTTTGAAATTGTACGCCTTCTTACTTCTCATTACTGACTTCAGGATTTCTGATTCCTATCATATCTTCAAACTATTAAGTTTTTCAGAGTTACTTCATTATATAAAATTGTTCTATTTCTGAATACTTGCTAAACCATTTTCTAAAACAATGTGATAAAGTCCTATGAACTACTGGATTTTTTTACTCACTTTTAGATTATTGAATTTCAAATAAACGCACTCCTGTTCAAATGGCTGATTTCTCTGAAAGTTATTCTTCTATTTCATTGAAAGCTTTAAATTGCTACGCACTTTTAATTCTTACTGCTGTCTCTAAACTATTGCATTTCTAAAAATCAATTACCCTTTTGAATTGCTCAGTCTTAATTGAACCCTTTGCTTTCACTACTGAATTTTAGAACATATCCTTTTACTAAACTATTGAAACCTACTGATTTTCCAACTCAATAACTCTTATTTTCAACCTTTTGAGACTTTAATTGTGTTTTGAGACGTGCCACTTATGTGCTTAATTGTGGAGGGACCTATGAGCCTATTACTTGCCCTATGTGATCGCACTACATGTGTTCTACTTGTTTTGCACTGTCGCCTAGTATTTTATCCTTTACACCCGAGTCAGCGTAGTCCCCGCCTCGGTAGGATTAGTGGTCTTAATCACCCTCCAGGACTTATATGATGGGACGGGTAATGGCACGCACTAAGCAGTTGTGACCAACACGCGTTTTAAATAACCTTTACGGGGTGGGAAGGGTAGAATACAGATATGATGACCGGTGCGCTAATACCACGTGTAGCCGCCTCCTCGAGGTGTGACATATCGGGTATTGCCTTGAAGTGATCCGTATTACTTTAAACCTAGGACACTTCTTTTCAAATGTTTATGTTATTCAAAACCTTTAAAGATTTTCATATTTGCTTTAAACCCCCTCATATGTGAACCTTATTTGTTACTTGTTTACTGTCCAAATGCACAAAACTTATTGGTTGGGACCCAGAGTTGTGGATCCTGAGGGGTGCCTAACACCTTCCCCTTGGGATAACCTCAAGCCCTTACCCAATATCTGGTAACGCAAACTAGTTCATGAGTTATCAACTTTATGTGCCCTAACGTACCGTTAAATCGTTAGGTGGCGACTCTTCCTTTTCTTCTAAAAAAGTTGTCCATAATGTCTTAACCTGATCTCTTCGTACCTAACCCGTGCGATAGAAAAAGGGGGCGCGACAGCATGGCGACTCTGCTGGGGATACTCCCTAGGCTTGTACCATTACAATTTGCTTTGTGCTTTTGGACTATTAATTGTCATTTAAATGCACACCTCTTCCTATTCCCCGTTATATGTCGTTAATTGTTTAATTTTCGAAAGTATTTATTTCGCCTGAACGAAACTGACATATCTTCATGTTTCTTTGTAACTGCTTTCCATTATGACTGTTGTATTACCTTTCTTTACCGCTTTCCTCAACGTGAAAATACATGCTTAAATGCCATTTATTACATATCATGCTCCGCATTCATATTCCACTTGTGCCAAACAAATCCTATAGCAACGCTTACAATGAGTCGTTTCGCTCTTCCAATATTATTACCCCCTAAATTCGGAAAGGCATATTTGCGGTAAAACTAGTCGATCAGCGGTGCAGTCGATAGTTCCGTGCCTTCCCCCTTGAGTTGTCCGCTCAGGTACAAATCTAAAACCCCAATAGAATCCTCACTCTATTGTATGTTGCACGCATCATAGTCAAACCTAGACGAGCTAACGTGTTGTTCGCACAATAGCCTTTAGGATAGCCTTGTCCAAAGTCCATTGGGTTTCCCTGGAACCCAAAAGGACGCCTTCACGTTCTATGCATTTATTTGGAGAACTTAAATGCTCATTGCTAATTATTGATGTTAAATAGTCGAGTCTGGTGGGGGTAAGGGCCTAACCTGTTTGTCTTGCAGAAATGAGGCACGAGGTCCCCAGATTCGGCATGGTCACCAACATCCACCCAAAGCTTCTGAATTGGTGGGAAGACATGCATTCAAGCGACAAAACAACAGTGAGAAAGCACCTGGGCAACTTGCCTTCTCTTCTTGACAAATAACATGATGATAGAGGCTGCTACCACACTTTGGGTCTGTGATCGGTCGGTTTTTCGGTTTGGGAACAACGAGATGACACCGCTAGTAGAAGAGATAGGGTGTCTGGTTGGTTTACCTTGGGAATCTCAAGGGTTATTGATGCCTGAAAACCGAACAGGCCGGGGTTTTCTCAAAATGATGGGGTTGAAGAAGAATTCGGACTTAGTTTGTCTGGATGATTTGTACATTGCCTTTGACTACTTGTACGAGAGGTATGGCCGTAGTCAGTCTTACCGCACATACGAGGAAGAATTTGCCCTCACCTCTCTGGGGCACATTCGTCGCCGTGTATTCGTCTTCATATTTTGCTTTTTGGGATTGATGGTCTTCCCGACAAAGAAGGAGAGGATTCACACTAGGTTGGCCATGGTTACCAAAACTCTGATGGAAGGGATCAATGGACGGGATTTCAGCATTGTGCCCATGATCGTTGCAGACATATACCGAGCCTTGGAAAATTGTCAACGAGGAGCAAAACATTTTGGGGGTTGTAACCTGCTACTCCAGCTCTTGCTCACCGAGCATCTGCAAAGGGGTGAGTACCACCAATACATACATAGGAGAGTTTGGGATAATCATATTGCTTTCCATCATCCAAAGCATATGAACTACATCCCCGACATGTTTGCACAACCAGAAAATGCCAAGGGATGGGTTGAGTTATTGGGAAATCTGAATGAGAATCAAATTCAATGGATGTTCGAGTGGTTCCCAAAGACGAGTTCATCATTCGGACCGGAGATACACCGTTCTTGATATTGATTGGCCTTAGGGGAACATATCCTTACGTCCCGATTCGAGTCATGAGGCAAGCATGAAGGAAGCAAGTCATCCCGAGGGTTGAGAAAATGAGTCATCTCAGGGAAAACTTTCAAAATGATGACAACCCTCACAAGTGTCAAGCTCAGCATTTGTGGCACTGCACGATCCGTTTAGAGAAGGATACTATCGAACCAGACAGGTATCACGCTGGTTATTCTCCTTACTATTTGGGGTGGTTGGAAAATAATTGGGGAGGAAATGTTGAGCCAGGATCAACTCAAGGACATAGGGTCATAGATGAGAGGGCCGAGGCAACAACTAAATTCAACCAGCTGCGCAAAAGGCTCCGTGACTGTGAAGAAGATCACCACAAAATCCACACAGCTAACAAAAGGTTGAGCGAGGAATGGAAAGACATGGCCATCACTTCCACTCAAAGGTTAGCACATTTGGAACGAGGTATCGTCGACTTGGAGGAGAAATTCCTTAGGAGGATCGAAACTTGTCAAAAGACCGAGGGAGTTGAAGCAGGAATTTTGGCCAAAACCTATTTGCTGCTAGGACTCCGCGAGATTGGAACGTTGATCAAAGCAAGTAGAGGTGCCGAATCTGGGGAAGGTCCTTCTGGGACAAAATAGATAGGACTTTTCATTACTTTGTTTTATGATGTAATAAGGCCACTGGCCATTAGTGATATTTTATATTTTTCGCATTTCTTTCTGAATCAAGTTGGATTCGTCTATTTCGCCATTAATAAAATGAGGCATTTAGTAATTAAGTTCTCCAAATCAATTTGTCGCTAGGCCTACCTCGGGCACAAAGAGGTTCCCCAACTTAGGATGCGTTTTACATTTTCGCACTACGTGTTTAAATTATCGCAATATGCTTTATATCTCCACTAACTTTGCTATCTTTTTGTTAGTTATTCCCCTTCCCCAAAGGTTGGTTCATGCACACTAGCATTATATCTCAAGAGCTGGTTTGTCCGAACAACCAAAGCCCATCAAGCTTTGGGGTAGCAAGGCTAACAAAACAAACATTATTTACAGTTTATTTATTTAAAGCATTTCCTTCCTTTTCGCATTTTAACTTCTGCAAGAAAGAGCTCTTATGTTCGAACGTTTACTCAATTTATCAAAGCATTTCCAAATCTTACATTTACTTATATTCACTTGCTACTGTTTTCCTTTCCATTACTTTATTCTTACACATCATTACTGTTAATCATCTTGAAGAACCGACGATTGTGACCTGCAACGAGGCAACACAACAAATGGATTCCGAGTCAGACGAGGATGATATACCTGAGGATATTATTAAGGAGGTCGATAACTTTGAGAATAGACCTAAGTCGAACTTGGATGAGACTGAGATCGTTAACCTGGGAAACACAGAGAACGTCAAAGAAACACGCATCAACATTCATCTATCACCGTCGGAAAAGAAGGAATATACGGAATTTTTAAGAGAGTATGAGGACGTATTCGCCTGGTCATATGATGACATGACTGGCCTCAGCACATCCATTGTGGCCCACAAGATGCCAACCAATCCAACATGCCCAACAGTGAAGCAAAAGCTCAGGAAATTTAAGCCAGACATGAGTTTGAAAATCAAAGAAGAGGTCACCAAACAGATCAACGCCAGAGTTCTCCGGGTGGTCGAATATCCTACCTGATTAGCCAACATTGTGCCTGTACCAAAGAAAGATGGGAAGGTCAGGGTCTGCGTCGACTACCGGGATCTCAACCGGGCCAGTCCGAAAGACGACTTCCCCTTGCCAAATATACACATCTTAATTGACAACTGTACCAAGCACGAGCTGCAGTCCTTTTTGGATTGTTTTGCGGGTTACCATCAGATTTGGATAGACGACGAAGATACTGAGAAAACGGCATTCATTATGCCATAGGGAGTGTATTGCTACAAAATGAAGCCATTCGGTCCGAAGAATGCAGGGCCACTTACATGATAGCCATGACTACTATATTCCATGATATGATTCACAAGGAGATCGAGGTATATGTAGATGACGTCATCATCAAATCAAAGAGAGTTGCTGATCACATGGAAGATTTGAGAAAATTCTTCAACAGGTTAAGGAAATACAATCTGAAGCTTAACCTTGCGAAATGTGCATTCGGGGTTCCTGCTGGGAAGCTGCTAGGGTTCATTGTCTGGATTTTATCGGGTTTTGAGGTACGGGCCTGGGGGTTGAATTTTGGATCGATTTTTTCGTTTTTGTTAAAGATCGAAGCTTTATTTTCCAGAATTGTATTCTATGAGTTTTACTTATGGTTTGAAGTTATTTTGTCTAGATTTGAGCCGCTCATAAGTTGTTTCACTCGAGAAGTTCATTTTAGAGTAATGATCTAGCTTCTTTGAGGTAAGTATCGTGCCTAACTTTGTGTGGAGGAAACTACCCCTTTGGATTTGAGCCTTTGGTGCTAAATGTGTCATGTGAAGTCACTGTACGCGAGGTAACGAGCGCGTGCTCGGGCCTATTATGGAAATTTGACCTTTTAGGGCTCTTAGGTTCTTATGTTCATTATATATGAAGTTGTTTCGTTATGTTAAGTTCCCAATTTACTAGTTTCACCTCTACTTGTCTTTCTTCATGTTCCACTCTTATTGCCTCTTTGACTCTTGTGTGCCTTAACTGAAGTTGTTGCCTCTTGAATTGCCATGCCATCCTTTCCTAATTGCTTATCTTTATTTGAAATTATTATTATCTATTTTGTAACTGTTTATCCTTAATTGAGATCAAGATTATCCTTTCCGTTGCTTATCCTTAATTGTCACAATCCCCGAGCACCCATTCCAATACGAGTTCAACCATACCAAAACTATCAAATTCCGACAACAAATCTCCCTCAAAATCCTCATTATTCATTTTTGATAATTTTTACAGATTTCCAAAAAAATGCACTTTGATTCTCACCATTTTGATGTTAAAACTCAAATAAAATCATGAAAAATACTTAGAAATTGAACAAGGGCACTTACCCACCGATTGTAGATGAAATTCCTCTCTCAAAATAGCCCACTCTCGGACCGAGGGTTCAAAAATATCACAAAATGAGGGGAAAACCCTAATTACACAGCTGAAAACAAGCTGTAGATGTCACATTTGTGATCCAGGGTTCGCAATTGCGAACCTTTTCAAATGTGAAGAAGCCTTCACAATTACGAACAAGAACAACGTTGGGAAAGGTCGCATTTGTGAAAAAATGTTCGCAATAAATTTTCCATTTTTAGTCCGAATCACATCAAATTGAGTCCGTTTCTCACAAAATTTCACATGTAACTCATATAACACATATTGAACTTGTTCCGGGCTTCGGAACCATATTACGGGCCTAGTAACACAGGTTTCACATCAAATCTCATTTTAAAAAACTTTTATACTTTTCAGAAAACAAATTTCTTTAAAAATTCATTTCTCGGACTTGGGACCTCAAAATTCGATTCCGGGCATACGCCCAAGTCCCATATTTTCCTACGGACCCTCCAGAACCGTCAAATCACGGGTCCAGGACCGTTTACCAAAAATGTTGACCAAAGTAAACTTTATTCAAATAATTATAGTAAGTTCATCTTTTTATTAATTTTCCACATAAAGGCTTCCCGGCTACGCGCTCCGGATGCGCACGCACATCGAGGTGAGATAGACAGAGATTTTCAGGGCCTCGAAACATAGATTTTAGTTAACATTAAACGGGATGACCTTTTGGGTCATCACACTCTACATTGGAGGTGCTCCACAAGAGGAAGAAATCTATTTGGTGGACATTGGCTGATATTCGTGGAATACGCCCGATATTTTACATGCACAAGATTAACTTTGAGGAATATTACAAACCCTACATTGAACATCAAAGGAGACTTAATGAAGCCTTGCAAGACATGGTCAAAAACGAGATCATAAAGTGGTTAGATGCTCGGGTTGTCTACCCCATTTCTGACAGTTCGTGGACTTCTCCAGTGCAATGTGTTTTGAAGAAGGGGGAATAATTGTGTTCACCAATGATAAGAACGAGTTGATTCCAAAAAGAACGATGACAAGGTGGAGAGTGTGTTTGGACTATCAGAAGCTAAACAAATTCACAAGGAAAGACCATTTCCCACTACCCTTTCTTGACCAAATGCTAGATAGTTTGTCCGGTCGGGCGTTCTATTGCTTTCGAGATGGATATTCAGGCTACAATCAAATCCTTATTTCCCCAGAAGAAAGAGAAAATAACTTTCACTTGTCCCTATAGCACTTTCTCTTTCAATGGATTCCATTTGGCTTATGCAATGCACGGGCAACTTTTCAGCAGTGTATGATGGCGATAGAGGACTACCTTGAAGTCTTCATGGATAACTTTTTGGTAGTCGGGGATTCCTTTGATTTTTTCTTGGAAATTTTGTATAAGTTATTGGCAAGGTGTGAAGAAATGAACTTGGTGTTGAATTGGGAGAAATGCCATTCCATAGTCGAGGAGAGAATTGTCCTTGGCCACAAGATTTTAAAGAAGGGAAAAGAGGTCGATAAAGCAAAAATAGAGGTGATTTCTAAACTTCTACTTCCAACATCCGCAAACGGCATGAGAAGTTTCTTGGGTCATGCAGGGTTCTACCGGCGTTTCATAAAGGATTTTTGCAAAGTGGTGAACCCCTTGTGCAATCTTTTGGAGAAAGATGCTAAATCTTACTTCAATGATGATTGCATGAGAGCATTTGAATTGCTCAAGTTCAAGTTGACAACTACTCCCATTATAACCACTCCTAATTGGAGAATTCCTTTTGAACTCATGTGCGATGCTAGTGATATAGACATTGGAGTGGTTTTGGGGCAACGTATCAACAAGATACGTAGATGAAATGGGTGCTTTTTTTTCAAGAGTTTGATATAGACATCCAAGACCAAAAAGGAAGTGAGAACCAGGTGGCATACCACTTGTCTCGTTTGGAGGAGGAGGGGAGGCTGCATGATGGCCTTGAAATCAATGATTCCTTCCCCGATGAGCAACTATTAGCGATTTCAATGAAAGAGGTGCCAAGGTTCGCGGATCTAGCAAATTTTCTTGTGAGTGGTATCATCCGGGGTGAGTTCTCTTCAAACCAAAGGAAGAAGCTCAAAGGGATTGTCAAGACTATTATTGGGATGAACCGTTCCTTTTTCAGATTCGTACAGATGGAGTAATTAGTAGATGTGTACCAAAGGGGGAACAAGTTGAAATTCTTGGGGCTTTTCACTCTTCGTCGTATGGTGGTCACCATGGTGGAGCAAGAACGGCGGCCAAAGTGCTAAGTTGCGGTTTATATTGGCCCACTCTTTACAAGGATGTAAGTGATATAGTCAAGTGTTGTGATGAATTTAAAAGGGCCGGTGGAATCTCAAAAAAAATGAAATTCCCCTCACCACCATTTTGGAGATTGATATTTTCGATGTGTGGGGTATTGACTTTATGGGATCTTTTGTGAGTTCTTGTCGAAAAACTTACATATTGGTCGTGGTTGATTATGTGTCTAAATGGGTTGATGACGTTGCTCTACCCAACAATGAAGAAAGAAGTGTGGTGGCATTTTTGAAGAAGACCATCTTCACAAGGTTTGGCACTCCGCGAGCTATCATAAGCTATGGGGGGTTGCATTTTTGCAACAAATCTTTTGACACCTTGCTTAGAAAGTATGGTGTCACTCATAATGTTATGACTCCCTATCATCCTCAAGCAAGAGGTCAAGTGGAAGTCTCCAACGAGGAAATAAAGAGTATTTCCAAAACAATGAATACTAACTGGACGGATTGGTAAAGAAGATGGATGATGCACTATGGGCTTATTGGACTGCTTTGAAAACTCCTAGCGGGATCTCTCCATACCGGTTGGTGTTTGGCAAAGCTTGTCATCTTCTGGTGGAACTTGAGCACAAGTCTATATGGGCTTTGAAGAAGTTAAATCTTGATTGGGATGCAACTGCTAACTTGCGGGTTGTACATTTGAATGAATTAGATGAATTTCGGTACCATGCATATGCAAGTTCGTCCTTGTACAAAGAATGAATGAAGTACCTTCATGACAAATACATCCAAAATAGGGAGTTCAAGGCGGACGATCTTGTTTTGTTGTTCAACTCACGATTGAAGATGTTTACTTGAAAGCTAAAATCCCAATGGAGTGGTCCCTTTGAAATTGTGGGTGTGACACCTTTTGGTGCACTGGACTTGAAGAACAAAACTTATGAGGTATTCCGAGTCAATGGTCACCGGGTGAAGCATTGTTTGGGGCAAGCTGATGATGGCCAGGTGGTGACAGTGATTCATTTGAAGTGATGGTAATCTACGTCGCGCCACGATGTTAAATGAAGCGCTTCTTAGGAGGCAACCCCTGTTTCTTTTTCTTTTTCTTTTTCTTTTCTTTTTTTCTTCTAGATAGATCTTATGTTATGCTAACATGATTTGGGGTGTGTTGCAGGAATGTGTGTGCTTTACAAGAACGGTGCTCTAAAAAATTGGCTAACAATGGAAAAAGTGTAGACCGCACAATTTTGAATGTTGCAGTAGAAGGAAAATGTGGCCGTACAATTTTGATGCGGACCGTGTAACTTGAGATGGAAAAATGCAAACTCTCTTAAGTTTGTTTGTCATAGAAACAACCAATGTTCGACCGCATAATGAATTCTGTGGTCCACACCAAAATATGCAGCCCTACAGCTAAATATGCGGACCGCAGTTCATCAAGAGGAAGTGGAACACCACATAACAGAGTGTGGGCCGCAGAAGGAATTTTGCGGCCGCACTCGTCTCTTGAATCCTTAGCCAAAACTGCTTAGTATAAATAGTAGTTGTAATGCCACTGTTTAAACTTTCCAATCTCTAAGAAATCAAAACCAATGGCTAAAATCTTGCACAAAACTTATTCAATCATCTACCTCTTAATTAAGCATTTGGAATCATTCCTTAGCACAACTTCATCACATTTATGCTCATCTCATTTATAGGATTCTTCAATTTTTGTTAGTTTATGAATTGTTAGTTATTTTAGACCATTTGACACTTTCATATCCATGTGGGGTGTAAATTGTGTTGGGTAAAACCCTACTTGCTATTTGGGGAATGGGTATCTAGTTTATCATGTTTAATTGCTACTACCATATTCAATTTGTGCATAAAATCAAAATCCTATAGGACTCTGCCCAATTGAATTTTGAAATGCGCGGACGCACAAGGAGTTGTGCGGTCCGCAGAATATAGCTTAGGGCATTTGGTTAGGCAAGATTGTGCGGACCGCACTTGAAATTTTGCAATCCGCTGGAACTCAATCGCGGCCGCAGAAAAGTGTGTGTTGCCATTGATCAGGGCATTCTCTGTCTTCAGAGAGTTTCCATTTGCAAATACCCACTGTGCGGGCGCACCCAAAAAAGTGCTGACCACACTTCAACTCTACGGTAACACTTAAAATTGTGCGGACCGTAGTTTCAATGTTGCAGCCGCACTTTAAAATTGTGTGGTCCGCACAACCAGACCTACGGCCGCACTTGCAATATTGCGGACCGCACTTCCCTACCCTACAACATGTTTTGTTCTATGATTTTCTGATTATCTGCATTTGAATTAGAACTGACTTATGCTACTATTTGTTGCAGAAAAAGGGTTAGATCCCGTGGTCATGGTGGTACATCAAAGGGGAGGGTTGAACCTTCCAGAGGCAGAGGCAAAAGCACTTTACCCTCGCTCACCAAAGAGTAATCAGTAAAAAAGCCACAGTAGGCCGAGGTAGACAACCAGAGACATCCGAATCATGTTCATATGCCCCGTCTAGGAAAGCATCGGAGGGAGACTCAGTGCAAGTACAACCTAGTGTGCAATCTTAGCCACAACCTACTCAGGGCAGATACCAACTTAGAAACGAGCCTACCTCTTTTGAGAGCACTTCTGAGGGTTCGAAAGGGGATAGTCAGGCTTCGAAGCCTTCATCCATACATTCCCCTAATGCACCTGCTACCACAGTGGATGCTGATGAGCTCCCGGATGATGGTCGAGGGGGTGATACCAGAGTAGCCGGCCTTGAGATGTTGAAGAAGAAGGAGATTTGGGAAGATAGATTTGTGAGTGTGGCTGCCTTTACGAGCACCCGAGAGTGATGACCAGCAAGATCGATCACTCTTGAGTGTCAGTTCAATTTGAAAGACCTTAATAAGTATAACCTAGTAGTATTGAGACAATTAAGAGAGAGAAAAGGGTGGATGTGGTACACCTAGAGTGTGATAGATGCCAAGGAATACCTGGTCCCCCAATGTGTCACATATAAAGAAAGGGACTAAGGTAAGAAAATTAAGAAATTTGAAGGTGAGATTCGACCAGAGCACCCTGAATGCTTTCTTAGGGTTTGAGGATTTGGATCCTGTACAATACCTGGAAAAGTTTGCAAAGGGTGATGCATCTCGCCCATGGCTAGCTGAGATTCTAGCAGCTCTTGGTCTGCCTCCAGCATGGATCACAGCAGGGGTTCCTATTCAGCGGTACACCCTAAATTGTGAGGAAAAAGGATGGCAGACATTCGTGTGTAGCAGACTAGATCCGTGCCGAAATGAAACAAATCTTCTGATTCCGAAGGTAGTGCTAGTCGTTTCTATCATGGCGGGGTACCCAATAAATGTGGGGGCCATGATGTCGGCCAACATATCAGTGGTCTCCAGCAAAGTGAAACCTATTACTCCGATCCTAACACAATCACTGAGTACCTTACCGATGTGGGGGTGGAGCCGAGGGATTTTGACACTAATGTACGGGAAAAGAAGCCTTCTCATGGTATTCTTTGATGGATGGTGGAAACCCAAAGAAGAAGGGTTATCCCTCTACTACAATAGACTAGTTTGATGAGCCCGCCAGGGTAGCTGCTCAGACAGTTGACATGCCATCTAAATCAGCAGATCCTTCTAATAGTGTTGTCGCTATGCCTCCACCTCCTCCTTAGGTCCTTCAGCATCAGTGAGTTCCACATCGGCTTTGAAGCCAGTACCCATTCCCACTCATCTACTATCTACGTTGCGAGTCTCCCAAACACTGGTGAGCCTCAATAGCTGGATGCAAACAACCACTACATAGCTGACTGACATATTTAGTGTTGTTGCAGTACAGTCATCAACTCTGGAACCCCAGATTCCTCCGACAGTCGAGGATACATTGAATAAGATCTTGGAAAACCAAAATACCATCATGAACACCTTGGTAGAACACGGAGCAGTGATTGAGGAGCTGGGGAAGTAGGTAAGGAAAATGAGGAAATCCTAGGCGTCTAAGAAATCAGTTGACAGGTTTAGGAGAGAGGTGACCAAGATAGCAGCAGTTGGTGATCTTCCATTCGATTTTCTCATAGGGTCAAACCCACTAATACTAGCAGCTCCAGCATCACCATATGTTCCAATGGCACCAGCTGGCCAGTCTGAGGAGCTAGACCTAGTTGCCGACACTATTAAGGTAGTGCGCCAGATGTTCACCGACCAAGTTACTCCCAGAGCCGATGATGATGAGATCCAGTTAGAGTAGAATGAGGGCGGTGATGCTGCTATGGACGAAGAGATGTCCAAGGCCACATAGGGAGTCATTTTCACTCTTACCCTTCTTTATTCTTATTTTGTTAAGCATTGGGGACAATGTTTGTTCTTATTTTATGGGGTGGAGTTTATTTGGTATTTGGATGACTTTTAGACATTTGGTCTGTAATAACTAATATTTTCTTCTTTCTCTTTCTTCTGTATGTGTATATTCTCTCTTTTCCTCTCTCATTATGTATATTTGTTATGCTTTCAGTAGTTTGATTTTTAGCTTTTTTATTCTGTTTTCTTATTAGTCTATATTTAATCTAGTAGCTTCTTTTTAATTTTGTAACTTCCTTTTTATGTTTTTAGTGACCAATAAGCCTTTGGTTTTCTTAATGCCACTGTTCTTTTCAAAGGTACTTTTTGTGTGAACTGGGTGACTCTTTCCAATGATGGATGGCGTGACAACCTTCTTAAGGGATTGAGTCAGCTCTTGGTGTTTAGGTAAGAATAGTAGTAGTAATGAATAAAAATTCTTAATTGAGTCAAGCTCGAAGAGTCAAACATTCTTCACTTGGTACCAGTACCCTTAACTACGTGCTTATGATTAAAAAATAAGTTTTTGGAAAGAAATAACTCTAGTTAGTGACCTTATGACTCTTTTGTTGACTTAGGCAATCATGTAGTGGTTTAGTCGAGCCATACTGATTTTCAATCTTGAATATGGTCTTTGTGGGCCCTCGACTCTATCCTTTTTAAGAATCCAGTTGCGTGTGAGAGGTGAGATGTTTATGTTTCAAGTCCAAGTACCCGTGAAAATTGTCTAGAACTTGCTCCGAATTTGCTTCTAGGCGAAACTCTATGTTTTGCTTGGCTTGATTGTAGGCTCTACTTGACCCACTTGAAAATTTCCATGGCCCACAAATGTTGTAATCCCTAGTCAACCCATTTGAGCCAACAAGGCCTTTCTTATTTGATCACCATGTTACAAGGCTTTACCAGTTTTTTCGTGACACTCTCCTAGCACCTGAGCTTTACTTAACACTCTTGTGAAACAATTGGCTAAAATTGTAAGTTTGGTGGAGAGACGAGTAGTTTGAAAAAGGTATCAAGGCATAAAAAGAGAAAATAAATTATGAGAAGTAAAGTCAAGAAAAAGAAGGAAAGAACAAAAACAAAAATGCAAAAAGAAAGTGAATAAGTTGAAAGGTTGAAGGGATTCAAAGCAAAGTAAAGATGCAAAGCATGGAGAAAGCAAAGAAGGAGAAAATGAATATCATTACCAAGAAAGGGTGATGCTAAGTCTCTCTAATTTACTTATGGAAAAGAAAATTCCACAAAGAGTTGGCAAAGCATGAGCCGATAAGAGAAAATGGAGTGCTTAAGGAAAGATGAACCCGTTCTATCATAGCATATCCAACCTTAGTACAAAATTCTTTATTGCTTTCCGAAAAAGACCTACGTGATTTCAAGATGAGTGAGCTTCCTTGATAAATAAAGTCAACTCCTGATGTTTAAATGTCACATTAGTACTAATTGTGCTTAAAAGTTCAACCAATTGCCTTGTTAATAATTCATAAGTGTTGTGGCTAATTGTTGGTCTCAACTGTTATGTGATTGATGCATTTTTGATTAGCTGGAATAGTTCTTAACTTGTGGAGGTAGGAATTACCTTACTTGCTTGAGGACAAGAAAATGCTTAAGTTTGGGGGAGTTGATAAGGGTATTTTGACTACTTATTATCACATTTTTGCTTTCGTTTTAGTCCAAAAGTGTTTACTTGTTTTCCCGAAAACTGATGAAATATGCTTAATTACTGGAATAGTAGAAAATGAGCCCTCAAGATGAAATCCAACTCAAGAAGCAGTGATCTAAAATTAAGGACAAAAACAGGCACATAAGCTTAGAAGTGCGGCCACATATTATCATTTATGGTCGCAGATTGTGAAGAAAATCCTATTAGAGACAAGTGCAAAGTGCGGTCCGCAACCGCATAACCTGGGCAAGAGAAAATGTTCAGAGAACCTACATCTCAAGTTCAATAGAAGTAGCTATATTTTAACTAGGGTTGTGACCCAACCCTAGTGTGTAAACTTAATGGGTGTTTGATTTATTGCTTGTTTATGGTTAGGTGTTGATTATCTAGCCTTGTTCTTGCTTTTATTTGAAGAATTGATGGTTACAAACATTATTTCATGCCTATTTGACTTGGTCTCTACTTGAGAAAGAGAGACTTAGTCTAGAAAAACTTGGCCAGCAAGAAATTGGGTCAATCGAGAGATTCATAAGCCCAATTAAAGGGTTGAGCCAAGATTAGTAAAACCCGACTTGAACTTATTATCAATTGTTTTGTTTAATACCTGTTTGGACTTTAGAAAGACAAATAAATCACTATTTGACCGAGAAGTATTGAATGGGTACTTGAGTATTGATAGCTATAATACAACCCGGCCAATAATACAAGCTTTAAAGTTTACAACCCGTTAGGCAAACACCTAAGTGAAGGTCATAGCTCTAGGTCTTTTTATCATTTGAAACACTACAAAAAAACAATTTCCTAGTTTCGTTCTTCAAATCACAGTCGTAGTTTAATTTAGATTTCAAACAAAGCCCAATGTTGCGGAAGTGCAAATTAAGATATACAAACTCACGCACTGATATATATACTAGTAACACCAATTCACACAGCTCCATGTGGAATTCGATCCCGACTCTGTTGGGTATTATTATCGTAGCGACCATTTTATTATCCTCAAATAGAGGAGTGAAATTGGACAAGACCAAATCTCACCTTAGCCTCAATACAGAGTGAGACTCATGCAACATGTAATATTTGTGGAAAAGGACACCCTACTCATGAGTGTCAAGCCTCAACTAAGGAATTTAATGTTGTTGGAAATTACAAAGATAATGCAATGGGACAGAGGCACCTCGGTTTTTCATGGATGTAACATGGGGGTACAGCAAATGCGTGGCAAAAAAATAATGCCAGACCTTAGGGACAAGGGGCACCTGTTTTCCAAAATCAGCAAAGGCATCAATTTCAGCCTCAACAACTAATTCATTCTAGGTTAGAAGATCTACTGAAGTCCTTCATTGTCGAGACACGTGAGTGATTAGATGCTCATGGTGTAGTTATCAAAGAACTTTGCACGGGGTTACAAAATTTGGAGAATCAAGTGGAACAAATTGCCACCATAATGTCTGATACGATCCTAGATACTTTTCCAACTGACACCGAAAGGAACCCTAAAGAAACTGTAAATATTGTAACTCTGAGAAGCGGGCAAGTATTGGAAGATTCCATTCCTGTCCAAAAAGAGGTGGTACCTGAAAAAGGAAGTGAGGATAAGCTTAAAAATGAAGTGGATAAGAAGAAGAAAGGCAAGACGGGAGCTGACAAAAAGAAGAAAGAGGACACTTCGAGAAGGGATGAATCTAATGAACAGAGCAAGCACATGCTCGCTTTACGTTTTCCCCAAAAGCATTATAGAGAGAAACTGGATAAACAATTTAAGAGGTTCCTAGATATGCTGAGACAGGTTGATGTAAATTTGTCATTCACTTAGGTCCTTTCACAAATTCTAGCTTATGGAAAACTCTTGAAGGAGATCCTTACAAAGAAAAGGAAGATCGAAGAGACATCAGTATTCAACATCATAGAGCATTGTCGTGCAATCTTGCAGAACAGACTCCCACCAAAGTGTGGAGATCCAAGGAGTTTTACTAAACCTTGCTCGTTAGGCTCTATTAAATTTGGTAAGTCTTTATGTGATTCTGATGCCTCAATTAACTTAATGCCTTTGTCTATTTACAGCAAACTGGAGAGTGATATTGGAGAGATAAGGTCAGTACCGATATCTTTGTAGTTGGCTGACCTAATGAGTCTAATACCCGAGGGGATAGTGGATGTAGTGTTAGTGCGGGTAGATATGTTTGTGTTTCCTGTAGATTTTATAGTAGTGAATATGGAGGAGAATAAGGAAGTCCCCCTCATCTTAGGAAGACCATTCTTAGCAACGGGTAGAGAAAAATTAGACATACATAATAGAACATGCTTAGAGTAGGGCGGGGGGGGGGGGGGGGGGGTACTATAACTTTTGAGATGAATGTAGAAACATGGGACAAAAAGATGAAGCCAATATCCAGTGTTGAGTGAAAGGTGAAGAGTTCAAACGAAAAGGCTGCAACAAGTGGAAAAGATAAGTGCGGGTTGTACCCTAAGAAGGCTGAGAAGAAGCTGTCTGCGTAGATGTGTGCATTGGTTTGGGCTCATGGAATGGAGCCTCACTTTGACACAGACCCCGACTGAAAATTCAGGGAAGTTCCTTTACATTATGCTTTTTGATTGTGTGTCATGGTGACATGCCAAAACTTAAAGTGTGGGGTAAGGGGGTAATTGTATGTTGTATGTATATGTGCTAGTTTTAGTTTTTGTTGTTTTAGTAGTTAGAGATAGAAAACTATTTTTAAAAAAACCATAAAAGTTCAATTTTTTTATTTTTCCTGACGATGGATATCATTCGACGGGTTTCTTGAGGGATTAAAGTTGAAGGAAAAAAGACAGAAAGATTTTCTATTGTAGTTAGTGTAATAATTCCCCCTTGATTTTCCTTTATGACACGATTCTTTTCCAAGGGTTGTTTTTTAACCAAGTGTAGTTAGATTTTTGTTTTTAGAAGTAGGAAATCCTTGTGTTATGGTTTTAATTGAAAACCATGTCTCTAAAAAATTATTATGCCTTGAGAATAGTGAGTCCTGTAGTTGTGATTTTTAGGCTCAGTTTTTGACTCTTAAGTAAGTGCCTTAAATTGTCTGATCTTGACTTTGCTTAACTGCTTTGACTAGAGTGTATTGATAAATCAATCCTAAGTTAGTTATGTGATATGTGTGTGTCACGACCCATAATCCCAATCCGAGTCGTGATGGCGCCCAACTGCGGGGTTAGGCAAGCCAACAATAATTACACCAAGTGATACCTTTCCCATCTAGTTAAACAGTCAAAGATTCCCAATTTATAACGACAAACATGATACTATCCTTGAGCGGAAGTGAAATCCTAGTAGATACAAGCTGAAATAAAATGCATACATAGATATACATCCCAAAACCCCAAAATATAAATATACACTACGCGTGTGTGCCAGGAACTAGTGTCACGAGTGTCATGGGCAACTACTGAATATACAATGACTACAATATATACAGAGTCTCCGTCTGAATGAAATGAGCGGAGAAATGTAACAAAAGAGCTCCAGGGTGCTGCTAGGAAGTCGCCGAGAAAGCAGCTCACCGAGAAGTATGACCACGGTATCAATATCTAGCGCCGGCCTGATAGTCAGACGTGCCAGCCTCCGGACCTGTACAGTCAAGTACAGAAAAGAAAAGAAAGTGCAGCATGAGTACATATTAAATAAATATGTACCCAGTGAGTATCCCTCCTAAACTCGAAGAAGTAGTGACGAGAGGTCTCCTCGATACTCACTAGGGTCCAGCAGTAGTAACATGTGATAAAATATGATGAAATACAGTAGGCATG
>ML252293.1:0-42036 GCA_005239495.1 Nicotiana undulata
ACATAAATATTGATCTAACTAGATTACTAATGTCCAAATTAATAATCCTATGACCAAGAACATTTTTAGATTAAACTATAAGAAACTTTACTCTCATTATCATGATCTCTATCACAATGTCAAGTCTCAAAATTTAATCAAGGACCTTATCAACTTAATCAAACAATTAATAATAACTATGATAAAAGAATATCAAATGCCATATATATTTTTATATCAAATAACGTTCACAAAAATACGTTCAAATCATCACATGTGATATTGGATCTAGGGCATATCTACTATATCCCTAACAACTGGACCATGGTTCCTCTCCATATTTATGAACATGCTTCCATGAGAAAGTGGTCAGTTGTTTTTATCTCATCGTGAAATGTCTGATATGTGATACTACATATTTAATTAGGTTTTAAGTTGACGAGATATTAAATTTGACGTCAATTGTCTTAACCTTATTCTTGGCACTTGGATTGTCTTACTGGTTATTTTCTTGTTTTCTCATGAAATTTCTTGGTTATAGTCCTTAGGGTCTGGGATGTAATTCTGTTTGAAGGAAATCGAGTGATGTTATTTCGTACTGCACTCGCTTTGATAGAGCTTTATGGTAATTTTTTTAAATTCATGAGAGCTGGAAAGTTTCTAAACATTGTGTTAATGCAAGTTCTTTTCTTCCTTGCCTTTGTCATGCAATTCTCTTGTTTGTGGAGAAAGAGGGGAGAGAGGAGAAAAAAGAAGGAAAATTGTGTAACTAAATCACTTGATTGAAGGCATAAATAATGGATTTGGGAGTCTTTTAAGGTGGGTTGTATATATTTTATAAACAAAGCTTGTTTATGCCGAATAATTAGCTAAACATGAATATTAAAGGTAATAAAATTTCAAATAGTGTATGGAAAAAGAAAATCCCTTTGAAAAATCTGTTAGGGATACGGCTTTGGAGCAAACATATCACCTTTTAACATACATTAAGACCTATACATCAAGGGAGATATATTAAGAATCAAAATAAAGCAACCCCAATACATTAAGGACCATTTTGATCATTTCCTCTCTTCTTATCCAACTAACAAATCGTACATGCATGACACTTACATATAATCAATAGGGTAAACGCAATTTACACTATCATGTGATTCAAATATATCAATAAGTAACTTTTATAAGAAGTGGAATTTGTAATTTTTTAAAATAAGGCAAATTATCTGTTATATTGTATAAATATGATTTGATATTGTAATTTTTTAAAATATTATTAGTGTATTTAAATCAAACTCATAAGAAAATAGTACAAATCTTTTGGAACAGGGAAATAATTTCTTTGGTAATTGTTCTATTACATTGGAGTTTTAAAACAAAAAAATGCATTTTGTGTATGGTCGAAATCGAGTTTGTATGTTGTATGACCAATCGAGACCGAAACGTGACAGGTCGGAGCTCGATCCCGGATTATCTCGAACCAAGGCGCGAAGTTAAATCGTTGAGCTCGTGACTCCGGAACCGAATAAGATCAAGGGAACTTTGTCGGGCTAAATAACGGAATGCCGAAATATCCGCGATCAGTTGGAGATCACGGATGAAATCTCGGCATGTATCAAGGAGAGGCCGATTAATTAGCAAATTACGAGATTTTTACCTTTTATAGGATTGTATCAAGAGTAGGGCTCCCCCACTATATAAAGGGAGGTCTGATCATTTGTGAAACACATTGTAACACGCATCAAAGAAGCAATATATTGATCATTCCCAGTTCTTATTATCTTGTTAACCTGTTCTGTCATCGATTGAGGCATCTCTTGACTCGAGTGTGATCAACCTTCAAGGATATGACTGTTCAATTTGTGTGGTTTGCATTTATTTTCTTGTCTTTAATTTCAGTATTAATCTATTTTCTCAACTTGTATCAAGTTATATCACGTATCCTTAAAACTGTGTATAAATTTAATTCTTATCCAATTTTGAGGGCAAACAGTTTAGCACCCACCGTGGGGCTGAGGATAATAGTGATTATTTGATACAGATTTCTGTAACACACACTGATTTGCACTTGCTTCTTGAAGTTTCTTTGATTCCAGGCTAAAATAAAAAAATGTGAAACTCCGAATCAGCACCTATGCACGTTGACAACGAGTCAGGCCACCAAGATGAACATAACAACATAGCACCCGGTAACGAGATACCACCTGTTGATCCCACTAGAATTCCGATCGTAGATCTGATTGATGTTAGTTTACATGTGGCTATCGATTCAAACTTGCCTACTGACCCCGAAAATAACATTCGTGGTGGAGCCCGATTGGCAACTCGAAACACACAAAACGTTGAAGGGAACGAGATCAATCTATGAGTGATCTTCAATATGTTGCAGGCACACCATGTTGCAATACCTCAGTTACCAAACCAAAATCGTGCACCAAACAGGGTTGAGCCCGATCGTCCCCGGGAAGTCACCCACGGGAGGGATCAACCGGTCACAAAAAGGTCGAATGTAAATGAATCGGGGGCTAACCCCGAGATTATAAAGAAGCTCGAGGAATTGACGAAACAAATAGAATTAGGGGAGAAAAAAGATCGAGGCCAACGATAAAAAGGTGGAAACCTACGACTCCAAGGGTAGATCAAATACCAGGAGCACAACCGATATTGAAAGGTATGGATTCCAATAAATTCGTGCAAAAACCCTTTCCCCCGAGCGCAACTCCAAAACCGATCCCCAAGAAGTTACGCATGCCCAAGGTTCCTAAGTACAATGGAATGATCGATCCGAATGAACATGTCACCTCTTACACATGTGCCATCAAAGGAAATGATTTAGAGGATGATGAAATCGAATCCGTCTTATTAAAGAAATTCGGGGAGACTCTGTCACAGGGATCCATGATATGGTATCACAATTTACCACCTAACTCTATTGACTCTTTTGCTATGCTTGCAGATTCTTTCGTAATGGCAGACGATGGAGCCATCAAGGTCGAAACCAGGAAGTCGGTCCTTTTCAAGATAAGGTAGAAGGACAATGAAATGCTCAGAGAATTCGTATCTCGATTCAAAATGGAATGAATGAACTTACCACCGGTCGCTGATGATTGAGCCGTTTAAGCCTTTAACAATGTTCAAAGCTCGGTGGCTTCACAAAAGTTGAAATAGAATATGATGGAGTATCCACTTGTTACTTGGGATGATGTGCATATCGATACCAATAAAAAATCAGGGTTGAAGACGATCTACTTGGGGCTCCTTCAGGGCCTGTTTATCCCGTCAGACCCGTCGACAAAATCAAGAGAGATATTAACCGGGTACCAAGGTCGAATAGAGATCAGAATCAACCATATAACGGGGATCAAAGAGGCAATGGGTTCGGGCATAATTCCATGAGAAACTAAAGGAGAAATGATCTAGGTCAAACAACAGGGGACTTATGACTAAATACGGCTTCGACAGGTCCATCGGGCCCAAAGATGCATCGAGGCTATCGGAATATAACTTTAATGTTGATGTTCTCTCCATTGTATCAACTATCGGACGAATCAAAGATACCAAATGGCCTCGACCTCTACAGACCGATCCAGCCCAAAGGGATCCTAACCAGATATGCAAGTATCATGGCACTCATGGTCACAGAACCGAAGATTGTCGACAATTGAGAGAGGAAGTAGCTTGTTTGTTCCACAATGGGAATCTTTGAAAATTCTTGAGCGACCGAGCCAAGAATCACTTTAGGAACAGGGATTCTAACAAATAGGCAGAGCAAGAAGAACCCCAGCACATCATCGACATGATCATCAGCGGGGTTGATGTCCCACAAGGGCCGATGTTGAAACGCACCAAGGTATCCATCACTAGGGAAAAACGAACTCGAGACTAATGTGCCGGAAGGAACTCTAGCTTTCAACAACGAGGACGCAGAAGGGATCCTACAACCCCATAATGATGCACTGGAAATATTTGTACGCGTGAATAAACGGGTTAAACGTGTCATAATTGATCTAGGTAGCTCGGCCAACATCATTCGATCAAAGGTCGTAGAGCAACCCAGTCTACAAGACCAAGTCGTACCCTCAATCTGAGTCCTGAATGGACTCAACATGGCATGCGAAACACTTAAGGGGAAATAACATTGCTAGTCAATGTCTCTGGTACCATCCAGGAAGCCAAGTTTTATGTGATCGAGGGTGACATGAGATACAACGCCCTGTTCGGGAGGCCATGGATCTACAACATGAGGGTAGTGCCTTTGACCCTTCATTAGGTGTTAAAATTCCCGACTCCATGAGGGGTTAAGATGATATACGGGTAACAATCGACTGCAAAGGAGATGTTTGCAGACAATGAAGTAATTCCGATATCAACACTTGAAACACCAAAGGAGCCAAGGTCAGAAGCAAAACAAGGGACCAAATAGCAATCACTGGTGCCAGCCTCGACCCAACCAGACAAGTAGGGGACTGAGAGAGACGATGATTACGAGGTTCCACGATCCTTTACAGTCCTCGATGACTCTGACGTTACCAAATCAACGATCGAAGAGATGGAACAGGTCATACTGATCGAACATCTGCTCGATCAGAAGGTATACCTGGACACGGGGTTAACTCCCGAGCTTAGGAAAAAACTCATTCAATTTCTTATAGCTAACATGGATGTTTTTTCTTGGTCCCATCTCGACATGATAGGGATCCCACTGGATATCACCACTCACAAGTTGAGCCTGGACACAAAATTCCACTCGGTCAAGCAGAAAAGGAGACCTCAGTCCGAGATCAAACATGTTTCATCAAGGACGAGGTAACTAAACTCCTTAAAATAGGATCCATCCAGGATGTCAAATACCCGGAATGGTTATCAAACGTAGTAGTAGTTCCTAAAAAAGGGAATAAACTGAGAATATGTGTGGATTATAAAGATTTAAATAAGGGCTGCCCCAAAGACTTTTTCCCTTTGCCTAACATCGATCGCATGATCGATGCCACGGCCGGCCACGAGATCCTCAGTTTTCTCGATGCCTACTCTAGGTACAACCAAATACGAATGAACCCGGATGATCAAGAAAAGACCTTTTTCATCACTAAGTATGGCACATACTGCTATAACGTGATGCCGTTTGGGTTAAAAAATGCTGGTGACACTTAACAACACCTAGTAAACCGGATGTTTGAATAACAAATAGGGAAATCCATAGAAGTTTATATTGACAATATGTTAGTTAAGTCCCTGCGAGCAAAGGACCATTTACAGCATTTGTAGGAAACCTTCAGCATATTGAAGAAGTATAACATGAAGTTGAATCCGGAAAAATGTGTGTTTGGTGTCGGATAAGGTAAATATATCAGGTTCATGGTATCAAACCGAGGAATCGAGATCAACCCCAGCAAGATCAAAGTTATCGAATATATCACAGTAGTGGACAACGTGAAGGCCGTGAAAGGCTAACCGGGCGCATTGTCTCCCTGGGACGATTCATCTCGAGGTCCTTTAATAAGAGCCACCGATTTTTCTCATTACTAAAGAAGAAAAACAACTTAACATGGACCCCAGAATTCCAACGGGCCTTGGAAGAACTTAAGCGATATCTATCGAGCCTACCACTGCTTCACACGCCGAGGGCAGACGAACAATCGTACTTGTATTTGGCAGTATCAAAAAAATGATAAGTGGAGTCCTGGTATGGGAAAAACAAGGTAAGAAATTTATAATTTATTATATTAGCAGGACCTTAGGTGAGGCTGAAACTAGATATCCTCACCTAGAAAAATTGGCGCTCTCTTTGCTAAGCACCTCTAGGAAACTGAAACAATATTTTTAGTGCCATCATATATGTGTTGTAACAACTTACCCACTGCAAAATATAATGCATAAACCCGAACTCTTGGGACGATTGGCCAAATGGGACGTAGAAACATCGGGTACGATATTGAGTATCAACCCCGGATAACCATGAAGTCTCAAATTTTGGCAGATTTCGTGGCCGACTTTACGCTAGCCTTGATACCCGAGGCCGAAAGGGAGTTGTTGGTAAATTCAGGAATGTCTTCGGATATCTGAACCCTCTTTACGGATGGTGCCTCGAAGGCAAAGAGGTCCAGACTTGGCATCGTACTGAAGCCACCCACAGGCAATATAGTTAGTCAATCCTTTAGAACTGTGAAATTGACTAACAACGAGGCTGAATATGAGGCCATGATTGCAAGTCTCGACTGGACAAAAGCTTGGGGGTGGAGGTGATAGAAGCTAAATATGACTCCCTCCTAGCGGTGAACCAAGTTAATGGAACGTTCAATGTCATAGAAGAACGAATGCAAAGGTACTTAGATAAGCTGCAGGTAACATTACACCGGTTCAAAGAGTGGACTTTGCAGCACGTACCTCGAGATCAAAATAGCGAGGTCGATGCCCTTGAAAACTTAGGGTCGTCATTCGAAGATAATGAGCTCAACTCAGGGTTAGTCGTACAACTCATGAGATCGGTAGTTGTAAAGACCCGTAAAATTCCTGACTAAAAACGATGCCCAGATAGGTTCCCATGTTGATAAAATTGTAGAAATTCTTAAAACGGACCCGTTTGGAGTGAAAAGTACCCCAGGACTTAAAAAAATAGAATTTTCCAGAATTGCGCGGATATGCAGTCCACTATGCGATCGCAGATCATGTATGCAGACCACATAGCTGCCACATTCCTTGTAGCCTGCTTCTCTTTTTGGCCCAGCTGAGGGCCACTTATGCGACAGGTCTGCGGACCGCATAGCAGGAATGCGATCGCATTTCTAACTGCATACCTGTATCGGGGATTCTAATTTATAATTTTAAAACTCGACCCCCAACTTAATAAAACACCCATCCCCTTCATTTTTAACGACTATCTGATTAAAATAGAGAGAAGTGAGAGTGGGTTCTAGTGAGAGAAATTCACCATCTCCACCAAATTGATCCTCCATCTCTACTCAGGCCTATTAATCGAGTATTCGTCATCTTCTTCATCATAAGAGGTAAGTTTCTACCCCATTTTCCCTTAATTCCCAGATTCTAGTTAAAATGGAACACACATAGGTTAGTTCTTGAAGGTAAGAGTTAAAAACCTTGCATGCATGTGATTAATTTACCATAATCTAGTAAAGGGAAGTAGGTTAGAGTAATCTTCCACTTATAGAGTTTGCTTACAACAACAATTTACATGCTAGTATTAAGATGGCCCCATTTGAGGCATTGTACGGAAGAAGGTGTAGATCTCTGATTGGATGGTTCGAGGTTGGTGAGGCGGAACTGCTAGGGTCGGATCTTGTGCATCAGGCTACAGAGAAGGTTAGAATCATAAAGGAGAGGTTGAAAACTGATCAGAGTCGCTAGAAATCCTATTCGGACATTTGTCGTAGGGATTTGGAGTTTCAAGTAGATGGTTGGGTATTCTTGAAGGTATCTCCCATGAAGGGGGTCATGCGGTTTGGAAAGAAGGGGAAATTGAGCCCAAGGTATGTCGGGCCGTATAGGATTGCTCAAAGGATAGGACAGGTGGCGTATGTGCTGGAGTTGCCTCCTGAAATGTCATTGGTGCACCCGGTGTTTTATGTGTCCATGTTAAAGAAGGTGATTGGAAATCCATCTGTCATCGTGCCGATTGAGACCGTTGAAGTTAATGAAGAATTTTCATATGAAGAGGTTCCCATTTCTATTCTCGATAGGCAAGTTCGTAAGTTGAGAAACAAGGAGATTGCTTCGGTTAAAGTGTTATGGCGGAATCAACATGTTGAGGAAGCCACTTGGGAAGTGGAAAATGAAATGAAAAAGAAATACCCTCATTTATTTGAATAAGTCAGGTAGTTGTTTATGAAAGTGGTCACCTCTAAGTTTTGTGTCATATCTATTGTAAAACCACCCCACTCCCCTAATCCGCCCCCTTCTCTTATGACTTCTCAATTTTTTGCCATATTTGTATGTATTGTGTTAGTTGAATTATGTGCAATTCATTGAAACAATTGAATTATGTGCTATTCGTTGTGTTAACTGAACTATGTGGGACTTGTTGAATTATGTTTCGGGGGCTCTCTTGCAGGTGTATAGGCCTATTTACAAAGGAAACTCTGGAGAAATTGTTAGAAAGTATCGGAGTTAGTGAAAATTGGGGGTTGGCATTTCGTGTTTTCATACCCAAGAGATTTCCCGATCATCATTCGAGGACGAATGATGTTAAGTGGGGGAGGATGTAAAAACCCGCAAAATTCCTGAATAAAAATGATGCCCGGATAAGTTCCTATGTTGATAAAATAGTAAAAATTCTTAAAACGGACCCCTTTGGAGTGAAAAGTACCCCAGGACTTGAAAAAATAGAATTTTCCAGAATTTCGCGGATCTGCGGTCCACTATGCGATCGCAGATCATGTATGCGGGCCGCATAGCTGCCGCATACCTGGGCAGTCTGCTTCTCTTTTTGGCCCAGTTGAGGGCCACTTATGTGACAGGTATGCGGACCGCATAGCAGGAATGCGATCGCATTCCTGATCGCATACCTGCATCGGGGCTTCTAGTTTATAATTTTAAAACCCGACCCCCAACTTAATAAAACACCCATCCCCTTCATTTTTAACGACTATCTGATTAAAATAGAGAGAAGTGAGAGTGGGTTCGAGTGAGAGAAAGTCACCATCTCCACCAAATTGATCCTCCATCTCTACTAAGGCCTGGAATTAATCGAGTAGTCGTCATCTTCTTCATCATAAGAGGTAAGTTTCTACCCCATTTCCCCTTAATTCTCAGATTCTAGTTAAAATTGAACACACATAGGTTAGTTCTTTAAGGTAAGAGTTAAAACCTTGCATGCATGTGATTAATTTACCATAATCTAGTAAAGGAAAGTAGGTTAGAGTAATCTTCCACAAAAAGGGGTTATGCAATCAAAAGGAACACATAGCGTTTGATAAAATGCCCACATGAGTCCAAGTCCTATTCATGATTCCTAATCCTAGGTTTAAATGTGTTAAATTAGATTGAAGGCGCTAGAAGGTCCGCTGATTGAGATAGAAATTAAGGAGAAATTCCAATCCGAGGTATGTATGGCTAACTTTAATCTTCATAGGATAAACCCGTTGTGTTCACTTTTCGGGTATTACTCTCTTGTTGATTATCTATGGAATTTATGTGTTCTATGTGCCTAATTTAGGAATTCTTGCTTCTATATTGTCCCATGCTACTACCATGTTGTTATATTATTTGAGTGTATAAATTGTGATCATCATGTTCCCTTTTTACTATGTGTGTGATCCTATTATGTGATGGGTGTGGTAAAATGTGAAAGGACGGACTGATATGGAATATGAATAAAGATTTGGTAATGACATGAAATATGAATCAAAAGGTTGAATTGATATGAAACATGAAACTATGAATTGGATT
This sequence comes from Nicotiana undulata, assembly GCA_005239495.1. NCBI lineage: Eukaryota > Viridiplantae > Streptophyta > Magnoliopsida > Solanales > Solanaceae > Nicotiana > Nicotiana undulata. Next base: position 9,379 of record ML252293.1, read on the forward strand.
GTTATGGGATATGGATTTAAAGGATGAATTGTGGTGAAATATGAATCAAAGGATTCTAATGATATGAAAGATGAATCAAAGAATGATATGTGTTGGGGATCAAAAAGATTAAAACTAATGAAAGTGATCTAAAAATATCCATGAATTGACCAGGAGAATGTCCTAGGGGTGAGATGGCCTATCCAATCTAGAAGGGATCGGACTCCATGTCGTACACATGGATGACTTGATATTGTGATATGATGATGATTATTGTCCTCACTGTTTCAGTTGAGATGTCCTAGCCGATTGGGCAGAGATTGGACTCCGTGTGCAGTGCACATGCCACAATGTTAGCCTAGCCTATTCGGGCAGAGATCGGACTCCGTGTGAACAAGCCACGGTGGTGATATGAGATGTGATGATATTCGGACCTCACCTAGGATGGCTTAGCCGATCGGGCAAAGATCGGACTCTGTGTGATAACGACGCGGTGGATCAGTAATAATAATAACAAAATGAAACTTAAAAGAACATAATCCAAAAGATGGCAAAACGGGGTGAGGGATGTGGAAATTCTTGTTTGTGTTTTCCCTTGCTTCGGTGCATTGTTGTATGATACCTCTACTTGAGTTTGACTGTTGATGTTTATCCTATCTAGAGTAGGTTTGTTCATACATACTAGTACTATTCAATGGTACTAACGTCCCTTTTTTTTCGGGGGCGCTACATCTTTTAAATGGATGTAGGTGGTTCTATAGCAGGTAGCGCTGATCGCCGATAGTGGTGCCTTTTCTCCATCCCTTCAGCAGTTCTGGTGAGCCCCACTTCCTCTCGGGGCTGTGTGTAGTTCATGTTGACTCATTTTGTATATGTCGTTCTTTTGAGGTATAGTCGGGGCCTTGTTGCCGCCAAGTCTATGTATTCTTTTCCGTACTCTTAGAGGCTCTGTAGATATTATGTGGGTTGTAAATATCTATTTTGGGTAGTTGTTGTACTTACTCGTAATCGTGGTCCCTTATTGGGAATGTTGTACTTAATATGTTGTTTTGGTAATGGACATTGTCGGCCCCCTTCCACGGGCACCGGGTAAGGCTCAATTTATTTTGTTTATGACTGACTATTTTTCTAAGTGGGTTGAAGCACATGCATACGAGAAGGTCAGGGAGAAGGAAGTTATCGACTTTATTTGGGACCACGTCATATGACGGTTCGGAATGCCATACGAAATTGTATGTGACAATGGGAAACAATTTATCGGCAATAAAATGAACAAGTTTCTCGAAGACCACAAGATCACCCTAATGGGAACGGACAAGTCGAATCAACCAACAAAACCATACTCCAAAACCATAAGAAAAGGTTAACCGGTGCAAAAGGAAAATGGAAGGAGATCATGTCCAAATTCCTTTGGGCATATCGTACGACCTCGAAGTCCAGCATCGGGGCCACTTCATTCTCATTAGTTTGCGGTGCAGAAGCTCTAATACCGGTCAAAGTCGGGGAGCCACGTATCATATTCTAATATGCAATAAAGGAATCAAATGACAAGGCCATGAATACGAGCATGTAGCTATTGGATGAAAGACGTGAGGTCGCCCTTGTTCGAATGGCTGCCCAAAAGCAACGAATCGAAAGGTATTACAATCAAAGGGCCAACCTTCGATACTTCAATATCAGGGAATTTAGTACTAAGGAAGTCACACAAAATACTCAAAATCCGAACGAAGGAAAGTTGGGTCCAAACTAGAAAGGACCGTACCAAAAGCAACGGATCAAAAGGTATTACAGCCAACCTTCGATACTTCAATATCGAGAACTTAGTACGAAGGAAGGTCACACTAAATACTCGAAATCCGAACGAAGGGAAGTTGGGTCCGAACTAGGAAGGACCGTATCAAATTCTTGAGGTCACCTGGAAAGGATCTTATAAGTTCGAAACGATGAACAGAGAACAACTATCGAGCAATTGGAATATAATTCACCTAAAATGATATTACTGCTAAGAAACGATCCCATTCATTTTCCTTTATCTATATTTAGGACTAACACTTGCAGGTAATCGACAAGAAGCAGCGCAGAGTCTTTAGATATGAAAGTACGTGTTGCACTCTTTTTCCCTTGAACTGATTTTGTTCCAAATGGATTTTTTGGCAAGGTTTTTAACGAGGCAACAAGTAAATCGTGACAACTTAGAATCGAAGGCTGGAAATGAACCGGTAACGGCAATCAAAATAGTATTCTAGGCCTCACTTCAATCAACCTTGAACACTAGGGGGCATTACCCTGCGATGTCAACTTTAGCATGGGAAGAGTTTTCAGGATTGAAAGGTCTCGATTTGATAGGATACAATGTAAGGGCCAAACAATTGAATTAATCATGCCCACGTAGACTTCTCGAACCGTGACGAAAAACATGTACACATATATCCTTATTATGCACAAGAATAAAGAGAAGTTTTTTTTGCAACCATCTTATATTTTAATATGTATTAAAATTTCTTCTCCACATTCCTTAAAGAATTTCCTACTTCCGATCCGCTAAAGGTAACGAGGGCAAGGTCCACTTATAACCAGAGTTCGAATAATCACTCTGTCACTCGGGGAGTCCCGTCCGAAAACAAACTCGAACGGCCCAAGCCACTAGGCTTCGGGGGCATAAGACCTATTAGGCAATCCCCACATTTTAAAGGCCACAACCACCCATGCTCGGGGACTATTATCTTGGGAAAGACCGGATAACTCGGGAAAGTGATCGGCGCCCTTCTATACCACTAAATAGTAGCAAGGCAGGGGTCAATGTAGCTTTTACCCGAAGGGTCGGGATCGATTTCCACAGGGAGTTATGATTGTGGGAGTTGGGTTCCTAATTGATCTCATGGTGTGTCATGCTTTTAATTGCACTTCTCATCAAAAGTTTTTGCAATTATACTATTGTTTAGTCTAAATTGAAATTACGAACTAGCTAACTAATATCTTTTTGAAGGTTTTCTCAATTGATAAAGGGACTAGGGCTGTGACTTCCTCCTAGGTGAGTACTTAACGGGTCTAAAATCTAGAATGACATTGTGAAATGGGGATTAATGGCATAACCTCATGCTAAGGTACTCACCCACTACCTCTCGGTAATATGGGTAACTTTTCCCAGATTGGCTTTCTCAAACACAAATGGGTGTTTCAATTGACCGCATGACTTGGCTCAAATCGGGTTTAGCTATCTCTATCATACACCCTTTTATTGGGGCTATCAATCTCTCGAATTTGCCCCAATATTTTGTTAGCCTAATTACCTAGACTTGGGTCATCTTTTTCAAGAGTAACCCTAGTCATTAAGGCTTGAATTAGTGTTTGCAGCCACTAATTCTGATATTTATGCACAAATCAAGCTAAATACCAATCACTCATACCCAAAATCACTCTAAAATTGAAAACCCATTAATTACCCACACTAGGGTTGGGTCACAACCCTAGCTAATGGGTCTAGCTACTCATGGTTGAACAAGAAACACAAGTAGAAGATGAATTTAGGCTCATAATTGTAATTTACAAGATAATAATTGAAGAACTAATGTTAAAGCTAAGCTAAAATGACTTAAAAATAGCTAAAAGTACTGTTCACGTGTTCCTTAAACGGCTCATGCCCTAAAAAATGAAGAAAAGATCTATTTATACATGACTGAAAATACTGGACAAAAATGCCCTTACAGAGAATCCGCTCCCAGCGTATTTCTGAGCACTGGGGCGAAGAGACTTCCCCTGCAGCGGATTAATGGTCGCTACCGCGGTTTTGCACTTTGCAGTTCTCTGATTCTTCAACTTCGCGCCCAGCGGATTTATGAAGTGCTGCAGCGGTGACTTGATCGCGGCAACGGAAAAATACCGTTGACCGCGGAATCTTGAATTCCCCTCTTTGCCAACTCTCTGGATCCTAACAACCGCGTCTAGCGGATATCTGGGCGCTGCAACGGTTAGTGAACCCCTGCAGCAAAAAAGTAGTGCGGATCGCGCTTTGGATAGCCTTGAAACATAGCTCTCTGAAGTTTGCAGCGTGGCAGCGAAGAGAAATTCGCTGCAGCGATGGGACAAACGCTGCAGCGGAAAGGTGGGTGATGCAGCGTTCCAACTAGGTTCTGGTATTTTGCAAGTTCTGCTTCTTTTTTAGGTCTTTTGTATCAATATCTACAAATCAACTCAGTTCCTGCATTTCAAACCACTTGCATCAAAATGTGGGGTTAATTAGGCCAATCGTTGCCTAAAAAACCTAAGAAAAATGGAGTAAATAGTAGTACAAATCACTAGTTATCAGAAAGCAAGTCCAATGGGTGACTCCAGACTAAAAGACTACGGCCACATTAACACAACTCGGAGATGTCCGAGACCCGTAACAAAAGCTAGGCCTTAAAAAAGAAACTTCTTCGTAACCGGTTCTAAAGACTAACCTCTGCAAGCTATAAACCTAAACTATTTTGGGAAAAAGATTTCGGTAACACCGAATCCCTACAAATGCCTTAACATAAAGTAACATTAAAGGAAAGGTTTGTTCGGACTTTCGAACATAACCTACTTATCTCATGCTAAGGCATTCGACTTTTTGCGAGCACAAATGATAAAGCAAAGGAACAATCCGAAAGCTAAAAGGGAAATAAAGCCTTGTATATATATTTACCAAAAAATCTTTTTACAAGGGCCAAATAGCCCCGTTACGGAAATTTACAATAGCCAAAACGGCCAAGACAAAAAGCAAAAAGATCCTAAATGGACTAATCTTCATCGGGGGCCACATCACCACCTACGGGGTCTTCACCACCATCGGACTCACCCGACTCCTCATACCCCTCGGAATCCTCCTCGGGATAAGCCAGCTTTCGGGCCTTGGCTTCACATATTTTAGCATTCTCGATTTTAGCCAGTATGTCGAAGTTCTGAGCATGGACTCCCTCGAGGGCCTACCTTCGAGATTGCCACTTCGAATGCTTCACCATGTTTTTGCTTGTTCCTGAATTGCCTCTACATCAACCTTGAACTGGGCCACTTTATCATCAGCCTCAGTCTTGGCCACGTCCACCTCTGACTTGGCCGCTTCGAGCTCCTTGGCCAGATTATCTTAACCGAAAACAACCGAGTTCAACTGAGATTGGAGCTCCCCGGTCTTCTTGGCCTGCACCAAGGCCTTTTCCTTTACAGCCCAGAGCTGGACCTCATTTGAAGCAGTTGTTCTTGGGCAGTCTCCTTCTCCAAAGACAGACGATCCATATTCTTCTTCCACTCTTCAGCCTCGGCTTTGACTGTATCCTCTTTCCCTCGAAGTTGTTGTATCTGGTCAAGCTTCTTTGAGCATGCGGGTTTGGACCATTAGTCGTTGAGTTTGACTCATCATCACTAACTTCTAAAACTCTCCTTACCTGCTCGTCTAGGTCAGTATGCTCCTTCCGAGCCACTTCTAGCTCAGCCTGGGATTTTTCACAAAGGAGCTTGTAAGCATCCTTCTTCTCAACAAGCTCCCGAAGCTCAGCCTCGTGACGCTTGAACTCCTCCTGGTGTCAGAGAAAGTCCTCATGATGAAGCACCTACGCCTACAAGCACAAACAAAAATATTACGATTGTTCATGATTAAATCTAAGTACATAATGAAAGGGTATTGAAATTACCCGATTCAACGCCTGTTGAGCTTCGTTGAACAGGTAGGGCGCTTCCACCCCGTTCATTAGCTTGATCCTCTTCGGTCACCAAGCATCGAAGGCAACTAGCAATCCCCATCGGGACAGAGAGAACCCGGGCGTCCACTAGAATGGACATAACAATTGCTCGTCTCCGAGTAGGATCAACACTCAGAGCTGGGAACTGATTCACTAATTTTTGGCTCGATAAAGAACCGCCAGTTCTCGGGGACGATATCTTCTTTGGAACCGGTAAGTCTCCCAACCTAGTGACGTCTTCCGTAGTGGTCGAATCTAGGTCATCAAAGAAATTATGGAAGGAGTTTGTTGCTCCTTGGGCCTCTACGCCGAGATTACCTTTCAACATCTAAGCTTCGTTTATCATAGAATCGGTAAACGAAGGCGACCCGGATAGATCGATAAACCCAAGTGCCTTCTTAGGCACATTATCTTCTGACCGAGAAACACTTATCACTATCTTTTTTTCGACCTCCCTTTATCGGGGTGAAGAGGTCTTGACCCTCCCTGGTTTGGAGGCTTCATCCATAGCTTCTTCTATGACCTCCATGGCTTGAGCCAGTACGGAACCACTTCTCATGCGGACTACCAATTCAGATTCTTCTTCTTCTTCTTCGGACTCATCCCTCAACCGACGGAGTGAGTCCGATGGGAGTTCTCGGGCGCTGGAATTCTTAGGTTTGCGCACCAGCCTCTTCCTCAATCTTTTCTTTTCAGGGCTCAAGGAACTTATATCTTTTCTTCTTCTTTTCTTTATCCTTCTTCGGAACATGAGGATCGGTGAATATATCATCATCGCCAGACGAAGGCCTCATCTCGACATCCTTCCCAAGGCCTACAAAGGAAAAGAGATGAGTAAACTCGAAAAGAAATCCAAATAATGTCAGTTCTAGGAACGAATCTTTCTGTGAGAACGGGCCTCCCATCCGCCCTTTGAGAGTTCGCGCCACGCGCACTCGGAATAGGGTTTCTCTGGAACAATGCCCTCGAACCACTCCTTGAGTCGGGGAACTTCATCCGGTATCTGAGTAGCAGCTGCACCATGATGCATCGGTTAGATGAGAGGAAAGGGACAAGCAATAAACAAAAAAGATGAGATTATACTTACGTTTCATGTTCCATTTCTCAGGAAATGGCATTTCTTCAACCAGGATTATATCCGAGGTTTTCACTCGAACGAACCGGCCCAACCAACCTCAATCTCGGTCCTCGTCTATGCTCGAAAATAGGGCCTTAGTGGCCCGATGGGCAAGCTTTATCACTCCCCCTCGGTAAAGTCGTGGACTATACAAACACATGAGACGGTCAATGATGAAGGGGCACTTGTTGATTTTGCTTACAAAAAAATGGAGGAGAATCTCTATCCTCCAAAATGAGGGATGGATTTGACCAAGGGTCACCTCGTACCTCTTACAGAAGACGATAATGATCGGGTCTAGAGGTCCCAACGTGAAGGGATAAGTGTAAACACTTAAAAATCCATCCACGTGGGTAGTGATTGACTCCTCGGGCATAGGCATCACCACGAGTTTACCGGCCCAATTACAGTCTTCCTTCACATTGGGGAGGAGATCGTCAGTGATGGAACATATATACCTCGAGACCGGCTGGCATCGACCCGTATTGGATTCGGCCCTGGTTGGGCACCCCGTAGGATCGAACATAGTTGAAGGGGGGTTCCGGTGTCTTTCCCTCGACAACATTGGACGAATCCATTTCTTCTTCAGCTAGTCTCGAGGAAGAGGGAGTCTCCTTTTGAGGAAAAAAATTAGAAGATTTTGCCATTGCTTCCGAGTAAAGGTGAAAAGATGGTACTGATGAAAGACAAGGTGTACTGGGCGGATAATTTATAAAAATTTGCACAATACTATAAAGGAAGAAGTTTTGAACTTAAGCTGGAAACTAGAGGATGAAGGTGATAAAATTGTTTTTAAGCGCACATGGACAAGCGTTTGAATGTAAAAGTTCTAATGAATGGAAGGGTGGAGTATTTATAATTTGCAAAATGGAGGTTCAAAACCCGTAGTGGCCGACCAACAACTAACACACATTTAATGCCTTGAAGATTGGACCGGCAAGACATTTTAGTGACCTTTGGCCGCTTACTCATGGTTTATCAAGCAAGGCTCAGAAGTTCATATCGTTTCTCGTCGTCTTCTCTCGGAAACACGAGGGGACTATCTGTATACGATCGAAACCGGGTTCGTATGTTTTATGACCAGTCGAGACCGAAACGTGACGGGTCGGAGCTCGATCCCAGATTATATCGAACCAAGGCGCGAAGTTAAATCGTTGAGCTCGTGACTCCGGAACCGAATAAGATTGAGGGAAATTTTTCGAGTTAAATAACGGAAGGCCGAATTATCCGCGATCAGTTGGAGATCACGGCGGAAATCTCGACATGTATCAAGGAGAGGGCAATTAATTAACAATCACACGATTTTTACCTTTTATAGAATTGTATCAAGAGTAGGGCTCCCCCACTATATAAAGGGAAGTCTGATCATTTGTGAAACACATTACAACACAGATCAAAGAAGCAATATATTGATCATTTCCCGTTCTTGTTATCTTGTTAACATGTTCTGTCATCGATTGAGGTATCTCTTGACTCGAGGATGATCAACCTTGAAGGCTAAGACTATTCAATTTGTGTGGTTTGCATTTATTTTCTTGTCTACAATTTTAGCTGTAATCTATTTTTTCAACTTGTATCAAGTTATATCACAATCCTTAAAACCGCGTACAAATTCAATTGTTATCTGATTTTGACGGTAAACATATTTATTAAATTTTTTCCAAACTAGTATCAATTAAATGAGATATTTAAAAGAGATAAAAGATAATTTTAACATATACTCTTACCGATTAAGTTTATTGATATCTTTCTTAAAATGTAAGAAAACCTTAGAAGATTATAAATTATGAACCACGGGTAGTAATAATTTAGAAATTTAACACTCAGCCAGTTTATTTGCCCTAACGCATAGCATCTGATTAGCGCGTAAAAGTACTTTTGCAATGCTAAAACTGGCACTAAAAATAAAAATTTATGTGTTGAGATAGAAGTTTTAAAAGTGATAACAAATAGTTGATATAAATCCAAAGAAACTTAATGAGGGGAAGGGGGAATGAATTGTATAAGAAGAGGTTATAAAAGAACTACTACAAAATAATATTAGGAATAAAAAAATTATCAAACTAAAAGTACTCATAAATTAAAAAATTATAAATTAAAAATAAACAACTTACGTATTTTAGTTTCTTTTGTAAGTATAGTCACGCGTCCTTTTTGTTATTTTTGACCATTTTGGCGTTAAATTGTACGGTTAAGTAGCAAGTTTGACCGGCAAGTTAATAATTTTTGGGCAATAGGGGCGGATTGAGATCATCACGGTCGGTCGAAAAAAGAGAACTACCCTAATATTCTAATTGAAGTGGTACTACTATTACCAAATTTGAAATTACTGTCCTCCTTCCTGTGAGAAATCAGGAGCAAAGGGCAAATGCATGTGCAAAGATTTGGAAGTGAGTTTATCTTTAAGAAGAGGCGACGATCTCAATATTTTTTTAGTTTCTCGTTCGATGTTCGGTATTTATTTTTGGGCTTGATTAAATTCAAATTCGCACCAAAAAATTTCATATTAAGAGGCAAAATATTCTCTAACAAAGGCAATTCTATTTTTAAGAATTCGAACTCGAGACCTCTTATTAAGAATAAAACAGTACTTCTCACTCCACTACAATTTCTGTTGGTGGTACCATCTCAAGTTGATTCTCGAGCCCTTACCGAAATACTAACCTTATTCGGATATTATACTTGACTAACGTGTAATGCTCTTATTAATAGAGATGATAGAAGCGTAGACATGAGGTGACGCGTGCCCCTCAAGTCACAGACCTTTACTTGTTCCAACCGACACATATGAATGAAAGTAAAATTGGCATAACGCACTTGTCCATTCTCAATCAAGGAATTTTTTAGGGTTGCCGTGTTTCCTTTCTCATCTCTCTCGTTCTGCCATCTTAATTTTTCTCTTCTTGCATTTGATGTGCAGTATTTATTTTAAGGCTCGGCTAATTCAAGGGCGAAAAGACTTCATTTTAAAAAGTACAACACTCACGATTTTATTTTAAAACTCGAACTTAAAATTTTTGTTAAAAATGAAGAAGTACTTATTTCTCGCCATAAATTTTTTGGTTATTGCCATATCACTATCAATTCTCCACTTGAGGCTCTAATGCTTTCTGTTTCTTCTTAAAGCTGATTTCTTTCAACCCCATAAATATACTAATTGTTTTCGTTGCATCTTTTCTTGAAAGTTGGAAAAGGATAAGGTATCCCTTCGTCTAACTAAGAGCAGGACGAACATTTCCTTGTCCCCCCACCTCCATGCACCCTTCGGGACATTCTTTATTTAATTATAAGGTTATTGAAACTCGTATTAGGATACTAAAATTGATGATTTTAAGAGAAAAGGGGTACTGCAGAAATTTGATTAAAGGAAAAGATAATGCTTTTAAATGTGATAAAGAATCTTTCCTAACGGCCCAAAACGCTCTTACCAAATTAACTTAATTGGCGTGCAAGTCTACGATCAGAAGACCAAAGAACTGATCAATTTATTATGTACAAACAACACCAGACTTTTTATTGAGTAGGATGACATATAAAAATGATAGAGGGATATATTTTAGTTGCGTCAGATTCATTTCTAGCCTTTTATAAGAGAAACAAACATGTTTATACGTCTTTTAAAGCCACTATCTTCTAGATGAATCCGTCTTCTTTCAGACTTTTGCAAATTATGTGTATTTAGTAAGAAATACCAATCCACCTTTACTAAATGCCAAAGAAGGATTTCTCTAACGGATAAAGATATTTTTATCTCTCCAAATTTTCACTATCACCTTTGAAAATCTCCAAAAGATCCATTGGCAAATCCGCTATACCCCGTATCAAAATGTTCAGGGACAAGGCTGCTTATCGGACGGATTGGACGGTTATTTACTCTTAACGGTTTGACTTATCGGTTATCGGTTTTTAAATGTATTAATTCGCTAGTCATCCGATAAGATATCGGGCGAATTGGTATCGGTTTTGCTCTTATCGGGCGATTTATCGGCCTAATTCAATCAAAATAAAATAAAATTTGGTCTCTGATGTTTAAATAGGTGGTCGACGTACTAAGAGGGACGAAGCATTAGAGACACCGTGATGGGTAAATCATCTGTCTAGAATATTATTTATGATTATGCACATTGGCCTTAGTCCATGTAAAAGATTTTCAATTGGCTGTTCTACGATTTCTGATGAGCCGGAGAAATCTAAAACTTGAAAACTGACTGAAATTAGTGAACCTGCTCAAGTTAGTTCCTCGAGGCTTCCAGATAGTCTACTGTCCGTGAGAGTAAGCATATGGTTCCTTTTTGTTGCTTATTTGTTTTATTTCTTCTGCTTGGGGTTGAGGTGTCTAGGAGTTCACTGTTAGCTAGTTGTTCCCTGAACAAGTTTTTGTCCGATCAATTTATTTTACCGGAAAGAAAAAATATGTAACTACACTGGTTTGGTAAATTAGGTTTCATAACTATTCCAGTGTTGTCGAAGAAGGGTTTTTGATTATTTAATATATATGAATAAAAATAAATTTTATATGTATATATATATTCTTAACGGGTTAACGGATTATCCGTTAAGAAAATTGAATAATCCGCCCCCAAACCAATAAGCCGTTAATAAAAAAAATTCAATATGTTCCTCGTCCGTTAACCCGATACCAATAAGTCATTAAGGTTTGGTTTCGGTTCGGTTTTCGATTTCGGTTTGGTTTTGAATACCCCTATCCGATGCCATCACGGCCTTANCCGTTAAACCATTAACCCGATACTAATAAGCCATTAAAGTTTGGTTTCGATTCGATTTTCGATTTCGATTTGGTTTTGAACACTCCTAGGGACATGTACGTTGATTTTAACAAGAATTGTTTGAGTTACTAATGTCAACTCCCCTTCCCTATTGAAAAATGAAAGAAGAATGATTTATATTGAAAAAGATGACGGGCGTCAGTATATATATTTAAACTCAACGAATAATATGGAGGAGGAATATCGCATTACAAGGTTGGAATATGTTATGTGAGCGTTTTTTAAAATCAATCAACCATAACTCGTTTACGGGTTCAACCTTTAAAGTTTTTGTATTGAATTTATTTTTTAAAAATAATCTTAAATCCGCTGCTGAAGAAACAGAACCAACAAAATAAAATCGGAGAGGCAGCAACAAGTTAAGCAGCGTGGTTACCATTGCTTCTGACGGAAGGTACGTAAGTATTATATTAAGGAGCAATGTTGTGATTGTAACCACCGTGACCACAATTAAAAAAGATTGAGGTTGATTTATCATTGCAGCACTAAAGCTTGCAAAAGGTGCAACATCACTTTCAGCCAGAAACCTAAACTTAATTCAAAATTGACAGATCCATTTCTGTTGTCTATCATCTAGTGTTTCATCGACTAAAGTCCCTCTCTTTTCGCTCTCCTTTAATTTTTTCAGTTATCCATGTGTACTCTTTTTTTAATTGTTTTTTTATTCCCCTTTGATTCCTTTTGTTGGAGCTATTGTTCTTTTGGACACTCAGAACCTATGGAGTTGTATGTGGGGGTGTTACAATCTGAGCAATCCTCTCTTGTCTTTCATGTGTGCTCTGATCTTTGGTTTGAGTTAGGCTAAGACTTGAGAAAAATAAAAGAGGCACTGTGTCATAACCCAAAAGGTCATCTTATGTTTAGAACTCGATTATGCGCTCTTAAGACTTAAGAATCTCATTTTACCCTACTCGATTTGCGTGCGCAGTTTGCGACTGTTTTTTGAAAGCTTTTATGTTAAAAGTTGATAAAAATAAGAATTTTTGCCTTAAAAAGTGATTTGAGTTGACTTCGGTCAATGTCTTGGTAAAGGGATTCGGATCCGAACCCGTATTCTGACGGTCCTGGTGGATACGTATTGAAATATGGGACGTGTGCGTATGCCCGAAATCGGATTTCGAGATCCTTAGCTCGAGATATGAATTTTTGTTGAAAATTAAAAGTCTGAAAATTTAATGGTTTTAAGAATCTATTAATGTTTGACATTTTTGATACCGGGACATCCCGGTACATGTTCAATATAATATTTATGACTTGTCTGTGAAGTTTGATAAGAAATAGAGTCAGTTTGACGTGTTTCGGACGCTCGGTTGGGAAAATCGAAATTCTAAAGCTTTCTTGAAAATTTTATTTAATTTGATGCTAAATTCGTAGTTCTAGGTGTTATTTTTGGCGGTTTGATCGCGCGAGCAAGGATATTTTTAGACTTGTGTGCATGTTTGGTTTGGAGCCCCGAAGGTTCGGGTGAGTTTCGGATAGGCTACGGGATGTTTGGACTTAGAAAATCTGGTGTGTGTATGCTGTATCTGGTGTCTAGTGTGATGTGCTTCGCGATCGTATAGCCATTATTGTGATCGCGAAGGGGGATCTGAGCTGGGGAGGACTTTACTCTACTCGAACGCGGAGATTGGGTCGTGAACGCGGAACCATGAGGGCTTACCCTTCACGATCGCCTCCAGTTCAACGTGAATGCATAGCATTTGGGACCTGGGGGAGGGGGTCAACCACTCTTCATCGCGAACGCGAGCAAGGGATTGCTAACGCGAAAGCCAGGGGGCGTAGCCTTCGCGAACGCGATGGGAATTCCGCGATCGCGTAAGTCTTTAGTAAGTAGCTCTTCACATAATCAGAAACGGGACTTAGTCCATTCTTCAATTTTTCAAAATCCAAACAACCTAGGGGCGATTCTCTCAAGCTAATTTCTACCCCAGAGTGTTGGTAAGTGATTCCAAACTATTTTCTTTCAATTACCCATTGTATTCCATGAATTTTCAACCTAAAATCTAGGATTTCCAAGGTAGAAATTGGGGGTTTGGGTAGAATTAGGGATTTTTGAGAAATTGAGGTCGGATTTCAAAACTAATTATATATTCGTGCTCGGAGGTGAATGTGTTTTGGTCCGAACCTTGCGTTTTGACCAAGCGGGCTTGGGGTCGATTTTTGACTTTTTGGGAGAAAGTTTGGGAAACCTAAATTTATGTATTGAAATTGATTTCTTTAGCAATATATGATGTTATTAAGTTAATTATGGCTAGATACGAGTGGTATGGAGGTGAAACTAGAGGAAAAGCGGTAATTGAGAAGTTAGTGGCCTGTGGATCGAGGTAAGTGTTGTGTCTAACTTTGACTTGAGGGATTAGGAATCCTTTCCTTAATTTCTATATGAAAAATCATTTGAGCGGCGTATATGTGAGGTGACGAGTACTATGCGCCGCCATTTTATCTGTTTTTCCTGTTTCATTCCCGTTCTCTTTGTATTGTTCCTTCCCTACTTTAATTGTTACATGCCTACTTGTATTTCCATGCCTAATTGCTACATGTTGATATTGTTTCTCCTTGTTGAAGATAATTGTTGTACCGTAGTTTCCCTATCCCCTATTACTTGCTTAAGTTGTTCTTAATCGTGTCTTAGTGATATTCTGGATTGGTCTCGCTGGGTAATATTATTTGTGTAGAGTATTATTGAGTATAAGGTTCCCAATTGCCTTGTTCTGAAGTTTAAGTATTGATAAGGATCTTGTGTTAATTTTGTGAAACTTATATACTTCCTGTGTAATTAATATGAATATGGTGGGACCGGATTGCATGCCGCAACTGGTGGAGTAAGGGTGAAATATTGAGGAGGAATAAGGGTGAATTGATATTATACGGTGGGATCGGGTTGCACGCCGCAACAGGTGTAATAAGGGTGGAATGTGGTGATATAAAGGTGAATCGTGATTGTGTTTACTATGATATGGTGGGATCCGGTGGCGCGCCGCAACATTTATCTATATTTTGTTATTTATGGTATTAAGAAGAAATAAGGGTGGATTGTGATACGTACGGTGGGATCGGGTTGCGCACCGCAACGGTTTATGTGTTTATGTTCTTTCCTCGACTATGTAAGTTGTACGGTAGTTTTGCATTTCACTTAAGGATTGGTTATAGCTGAATACAGATGAGACACGTTGGATTTTGTATTTATTCCTTGCAAGTTACTGCTTTTACATTATTCTGCTTTCTTTTGTCTTATTATTCACTGCATGCAGCTTATATTGTGAGTGTCCCGCCGTTGTCTTTTCACTCCTTCGTCGAGGTTAGGCTCGACACTTACCAATACATGGATCGGTTGTACTGATACTGCACTCTGCACTTCATGTGCAGATTTTGGAGTAGGTACTGGCTGATCGAGAGATTGGCTGCAAATTATACAGCTAGGCGACCCAAGGTAGTCCTGCTGGAGTCCGCAAGCCCTGTCGTCCCCTTCTACACTTCTATACTTACTGTTTTACTTTACTTCACAAATAGTTGCAAATTCTTTCGGACAAATGTTTGTAGAAAATCTTAGTATGTTCGTAAATTGTGACTCTAAATTCTGGGTAGAAGTAGCATGTAAATGAAATTTGTATCTATACAGTTTCACATTTATTTTGCTTTATTTTGCTTGTTTATTGATAATCACTAAAAATGGAAAGAATTGGCTAAATAACCACTAATGTTGGCTTGCCTGGCAAGTGTGATGTTAGGCACCATCACAGTCTCGACTGTGGGAATTTCGGATCGTGACACACTGGAAGTCTCAAAATCTGTGCTTCAAAACATTATAGGGCCGATCCTAATAAAATGTTATCCAATCTGTATTGCTGTAATAAAAATAAAAATATTAAACTTTCTGAATTTCAATAGAAACAGAAAGTTAGTAGAACCAGTTTGACGAAATAAATTCTGAAAAAATAGTTTAGGAATAAATTGAGCCCATTGAATTCACAGTGTGTCCTTAAGAAAATTATTCCCCTCAAGCGCCCGGGGTGTTGGAATATTATCCTCCCGTGATAGAACGATTTAACTCAAAGTGTATTGGTACCAGAAAACTCCGGTGAACTTCGAACCACTCAATGGTCGTAAAACACACTGAAAAATATTGTGCAGAAGAAGAAGAAGATAATCAGAAAATTTAGTAAGTAAAGGTTTTGGGATTCAAGGCATATTTATAGACCATTTAGCAATGTTTCTGAAAAGGTTTGCAACCTTTCAGAAACAAGCATATCTGTTGGAACAGGTGGGAATATTGTGGGAAAATAAAAAACGGATTTAAAATAATTCGGGAAAGAAAATGGACCGGACAACGTCGTGCCACGGGTCATGGCTTATTCCAGATTGAATTTTCGTTAATTAATTAAATAATTGAAAAGAATTTTGTCCAAAAAGATTAATCAATCAATCTTTGACCAAAGCCGAAGCCGAAACCGACGACGACGACGCGAGGCTTGCCTTCTTCTTAACTCTTTAAGAGCTAGAAGAAGAGCAATTATATATATACCCATCAAAAGTCTTTTCTTCCTCCAATATGGGACAATGTCCCTTTTCCAAGGAGGTAAACTCAATTGTTTAATTTTCTCTCCATTTCTCATTCACCCTCTTTAAGCTACACTAAGCTTAAAAGCCCAACATAAAGGATTTTGCGACGGGAAAAAATTTACGCGCACCAAATGTTTATACCAAATTAATAAATGTATAAAACTATTTATCCTCGGACCTCACTTGTTGGATTACACTCGAATTTAGGCAACACTTCTAAATTAATAAACTTCCCAAGGTTTTATAATTGGCATGTTCTAAACGAATATGCCATAAATCATTTGACTCCAATAAATAAGAAGAAGCTGAAATTTTATTAATACTATCAACAACCGTTACATTGAGTTTGAAAAGTCCCTTTGTGAGGTAGCCCTTTCCAACATACATTTCATTCTTGCTTACAACAACTTTATCAGAAACAAATACACATTTGAATCCATTCTTCACAAGTAAAGAAGTAGAAACTAAATTCTTCCTAATAGTAGGAACATGAAGAACGTTGTTGAGCGTTAACACCTTGCCGGAAGTCATCTTCAAGAATATTTTCCCATAACCTTCAATCTTGGCTGTTGCATTATTTTCCATGAAAAGCTCTTCTTCGGGACCAGCAGTAGAGTAAGTCACAAATGCTTCTTTGACAGCACAAACATGTCGAGTGGCTCAAGAGTCAATCCACCACTCCTTCGGATTTCCAACTAGGTTGCATTCCGAAAGCATTGGACACACATCATCAATGTCATCATTCTTCTCCACTATGTTGTCTTGTCTCTTCTACTTATCCTTTTTCGGGAGATGACAATTAGGGACTTTGTGACCAACTTTTCCACAATTGTAGCAGTTGCCTTTGAATTTCTTTTTGTTATGCTCCTTAGTCTGTCCAGAAGTCCTCTTCCTTTTCTTACTTTTTGAAGCAGTCTCCTCAACGATATTAGCTCCCATGATCATTGATTTCCACGATACTTCTTCTCGGTTGTTTTGTTGTCTTCCTCAATCTTGAGACGAATCACAAGATCTTCCAACTTTATTTCTTTGCGTTTGTGCTTAAGATAGTTCTTGAAATCTCTCCACGAAGGAGACAATTTTTCAATCATTGCAGCCACTTGAAATGCTTGATTCACGACCATACCTTCAACAATAAGGTCGTGAAAAATAAGTTGAAGCTCCTGAACTTGGGTTCCAGCAGTTTTGCTGTCTATCATTTTATAGACTAGAAACTTGCCAACCACGAATTTCTTCAAGCATGCATCTTCAGTCTTGTACTTCTTCTCAAGTGCGCCCCATAATTCTTTCGAAGTATTCATCCCACTGTACACATTGTACAAGTCATCCTCTAAAGCGCTTAAGATATATCCTTTGCAAAGAAAATCTATCTGTTTCCACACCTCAACAATCATGAATTTCTCGTTGTCCGGCATGTCGGCAGCATGCACTGGAGGTTCTTCACTGGTGAATTTCTGCATACCAAGTATGGTAAGCCAGAAGAACACCCTTTGCTGTCATCCTTTGAAGTTGGCTCAAGAAAGTTTCCCCGATTTCTGGGCCAGTGGAACAACAGTCTGGTTTGACGAGGCTATCGTCGTTGTCGCAACAGTCGAAGAAGAACTTCCGTTATCAACTGCCATTTCTCACTGTCAACAACAGAAAAGTATAATTATTGACAAAACCAGAACAATAAATAGTACTGTAATTAACAATAAACAGTACGTATGATAAATAAAAAGTGAAGTTTTTATATATTGTTTCACAGAAAACAATGAAGTTTTTATGTTCTTCAAATCGTTTTCTGAATTTCAATACTCTGATGAAGTTTTTATATACTCAAATCAGAATAGTAAAATTCAGAAGGAGTAGAAAACCACACAAATTTTAATCTCCACAAACAGAATACGAAATATAATATATAATTTCCTTAAAATTGTTATCCAATCTGTATTGCTATAATAAACAATAAAAACATTAAAATTTCAGAATTTCAATAGAAACAGAAAGTTAGTAGAACCAGTTTGACGAAATAAATTCTGGAAAAATAGTATAGAATAAATTGAGCCCACTGAATACACAGCGTGTCCTTAATATTTAAACAACACTCATGAAGAACGGGTAAAAATATCTTTTCGTATTAATTATAATTGAGCAGTGACTATTTTTCTCAGCATTAAAAATACTGGATAAAAATTAAATACCATGTTAAAAACGGCTATCCCACGCCATTTCTATAAATCAATGGGACACGAACTCAAGCCCAGCCCACTAAAGCATTATTTTAGGCCAAAATTTTATTATTATTATTATATATGTTACAAATAATTTTTATAAATATCGTAATAAAAGTTTTCAAACTTTTTTTGGGGATTCAATGAGGAGGACCGGATCATCGGATGAATACCCGGTGTCCTTAACTTCATGAATGTTGTGTAAATATTAAGGACAAAGTGTTCTGTATTTGCACCTTATGTTGTGAAATTTAGGACATCATGTCCTTAACTTCATATGTGCAGTGTAAATGTTAAGGACATGGCATCCTCAACTTCATACGTGCAATGTAAATGTTAAGGATGACATCCATAACTTTATATGTGCGGTGTAAATGTTAAGGTCATAATGTCCTTAACTTGTATTTGCACCTTCTGTTGTTAAACTTTAGGACCTCTTTTCCTTCACTTCATATGTGTAGTGTAAATGTTAAGGACATGATGTCCTTAACTTCATGCGTGCAGTATAAATGTTAAGGACATAGTGTCCTTAACTTTATGAGTGTTGTGTAAATATTAAGGACATGGTGTCTTTTAACTTCATGAATGTTATGTAAATATTAAGGACAAAGTGTCATGTATTTACACTTTCCGTTGTTAACTTTAGGACATCATGTCCTTAATTTCATATGTGCAGTGTAAATATTAAGGACGTGGTGTCCTTAACTTCATGTGTGCAATGTAAATGTTAAGAACACCATGTCCTTAATATTTACACAACAATCATGAAGAAAGGGTAAAAATATCTTTTCGTATTAATTTTAATAGAGCAGTGACTATTTTTGCTCAGCATTAAAAATACCTGATAAAAACTAAATACCATGTTAAAAGGCGGCTATCCCATTGTATACGGCTAAATCGTTGAGTCCGATTTTATGACCACCACGACACCCCATAGCCCGTCTTCGGAAGTCTCGAGATACAGTCCAAATATCGACCCCGAGGGTTGCCTACGACCGATCTCGGGGCAGTGCAAATCGATGACTGTCATAGACAAGCGGGAATTCCCAAAAAGCACGTGGTTAGAGCTGGCCAAGTCCACAAGAATAGTACAGGTTCGTACCGTGACATTAAATAGTTGTACCAGCTGTGTATTTTTGTAATTAATGCATATGTACTATGTTGGGATCCCCTCCTCCTATATAAAAGGGACCCTTATCATTTTTTGCACACATGATATTCAATACAAGGAACAAGAACATTCTCTACTCTTTAACTCAAACATTCTCCATTATTGATTCCTTTGATTTATTGCTTACATTTACTTCATTTCATTTATTGTTATTCATTTATTACTCATCATTTATTATAAATAGCCTCCTTCGAGGCCCATAAAACTGTTATAGCTTCATTTCCCATTCACCATTATCCCCGAGCCTCGACCTCAAGGACTTATCTCGGCCAGCTCGGAATCCCCGACTTAAGGCAGTCTGGTTTGCCTATTTCGATTCTATTTCACTCTTATGTTGTTTCTTTAACTCACATTTAGCATTTGTTTCCTAAACAACTAGCATTAAAATAAATCACATATTTTAGAACCACATAATCAAATTTAATTGTCATTACCTTTTCAAGGTAAACAGTTTGGCGCCCACCGTGGGGCTAAAAATAATATTGGTTGTTTTAGTGTCGGTTTACTAAAAATCACAAGTTATTCTTCACACTTTTTCTTGTCCAAGAATCTTTGATTTAAGGTTAAAATGTCTAACTCAGTGAATGCACATAAAAACAACGGCCCCGAGGATCACAGAGAAAATGGTGTAGCTGTTTCAGGCGCCGGTGTCCCACCGCAAAACCCTGAGGACGCACCAATCCCGATCACAGTGGATGTGGGCTCGTGCAACGCCCAACATGTCGATATTAGCTCCCGCACTGATGGAGGCATACACCGAGAAAATGAACAGGAGGTTCAGAAGACTCCAGCTCGGGAAGAAAGATAGGTTAGCCTTCATGTCATTTTTGAAATGTTGCAGGCACAACAATTGGCGATTTCTCAGCTGCAAAGCCATAAAAAAACTCCAAGTACAGCAACGCCATGAATGGCTCCTCGAGTCGAACAAGCACCGGAAAGGTCGAGCGATAACGGATCAGTAGCCGACCCTGCCATCATAAAGATGATCAAGGACCTCACGAAGAGGATCGAGTCGGGCGAAAGGAAGAAAAAAGCTAATGACAAAAAGGTGGAGACCTACAATTCAAGGGTCAACCAGATCCCGGGCGCACCCCCTATTCTGAAGGGTGTAGATTCGACTAAGTTCGTGCAAAGACCATTCCCATCAAGTGCGGCTCCGAAGCCCATCCCAAAGAAATTCAGAATGCCCGACCTCCCGAAGTACAATGGGACCTCGGACCCCAACGAGCACATCACTGCCTACACTTGAGTCGTGAAGGGAAATGACTTGAAAGAGGACGAGATCGAGTCCGTCCTGTTGAAGAAGTTTGGGGAAAAGCTATCAAAGGGGGCCATGATGTGGTATCACAACCTAACCCCGAATTCGATAGACTCGTTTTCCATGCTGGCAGACTCTTTCATAAAGGCACGTGCTGGTGCCATCAAGGTTGCAACTAGGAAGTCTGACGTCTTCAAAATCAAGTAGAGAGAAAGTGAAATGTTGCGGGAATTCGTATCTCGCTTTCAAATAGAGAGAATGGAATTACCACCGGTCTCCGATGGCTGGGCGGTGCAGGCCTTCACTCAAGGCTTGAATGAACGAAGCTCAATAGCTTCGAAACAATTAAATCAGAATTTGGTCGAGTTCCCCGCCGTCACCTGGGCAGATGTCCACAACCGATATCAGTCGAAGATTAGGGTCGAGGACGACAAATTAGGGGGCCCCTCGGGCTGAGTATATCTTAGCAGGCTCTTGGCAAAGGAACCAAGGCCGAACAAGGAAAGGTATCAACCATACAATGAGGATCGAAGAAACACCCCGAGGCGCAACATACCCCAGAACGACCGATAGACAGATCGAGGACAGAATCCTTGGGGACTCGTAAGCCGAGTCGGTTTTGACAGACATACGGTCCCGATGGAGGCACCCGACTATCTAAATAAAACTTCAATGTTGATGTTTCAGACATCGTGTCGGCCATAGGTAAAATCAAAGACACCAGATGGCCAAAACCCATACTATCAGATCCGTCACAAAAGGAACCATAACCTGGTGTGTGAATTTCATGGCTCGCACGACCACACGACGGAAGAAAGTAGACAACTCCGAGAATAAGTAGCCCAACTACTCAACAAAGGGCACCTCCGAGAATACCTCATCGATCGAGCAAATAATCAATGTCGAGAAAGAGAGGCGAATAGGAAAAATGAAATAGAAGAACCACAACATGTCATCCACATGATCATGGGAGGGATCTACATCCCACAGGAATCCGTCATCAGACGAACAAAAATATCCATCACTAGGAAAAAGCGAACTCGAGGTTACATACCCGAAGACGCTCTCACATTCGGTGATGAGGACATCGAGACCTTGTCTCATCCGCACAACGACGCACTGGTAATTTCTTTTCTTGTGAATACATTTAAAATTAAACGTGTGCTCGTGGATCCAGGTAGCTCGGACAACATAATTAGGTCGAGGGTGGTAGAGCAGCTCGTACTGCTTGACCAGATCGTGCCTTCTTCTGGAGTCCTCAACGGATTCAACATGGCGAGCGAAACCACGAAAGAGGAGATCACCCTCCCGGTCAACGTGGCCGGCATAACCCAAAATACCAAGTTTCACATCATCGACGGAGATATGAGGTATAATGCCTTGTTAGGGAGGTCATGGATACACTGCATGAGGGAAGTACCATCAACCCTCCATCAAATGATGAAATTTCTGACAAATGACGGAATAAAAACAATAAATGGGGAGCAACATTCAACAAGAAAGATGTTCGCGGTGCACGATGTGACACCGAAATCGACACCTTCCCCATCGAAGGAGCCAAAGGACAAGCAAACAGTCAAGTAAAGACCACAAGACACATCCTCGGCTACGCCTGAAAGGACTCCTAAAGGACTGTACAACGTCCTGAAAACAAGAAGTCGAAGCGCATCGAGGCTCGAACGCCATCGCCGCTAAGGTATTACTATCTCCTTTTTTATTTTTTACACTGACCTGCATGCAGGTGTCCGATAAAAGGAATCGAAGCACCTTCCATCTTGAAGACCTTAGGTTTTAAAGCACGCGCTACACTCTTTTCCTTTGATCGGATTTTATCCCAGAAAGGGTTTTACTGGCAAGGTTTTATACGAGGCAACATCTATATGCTACCTAAGGAGAACCTAGACAAGTATTCAAGGATTCTCTCCAGTCAACCTCGAATACTGGGGGGCATCCCCCTGGGAGGTCATCTCCTTGGAAAAACCAAAATAAGCCATAGAGGGTTTCGATAGGAAAATGATGTATCAGGCCAAACAGTCAAATGAGCTGTGTCCGAATAGATTAATCTAACCAAGTAATCAAAGGAGTACAATTTGCGCCTCAAAGAAGTTTGTTTCTTCACAAGAAACGGCTCCAGGGTCGATTCAACAAAACCCGAACACTCAGGGACTAACACCAAAAAACCTTCGATGTCTCGGGGACTGTCGTCGATTGTCACCTCATCAAAGTTATCAAAACTCGATGCCATAAAATCTCAGGGTCGGCAATATCAAATCTGTAAGTCCTACGGGCATGACCAAATCTGTAAGTCCTATGAGCATGATCAAATCAGCAAGACCTTAAAAAGGTATAATCCTGATATTAAACCCAAGGCTATATATTCGAACTTGTAAGACCCCTAAAAAGGCATACCCTCGATATAGACGCCGAAGATACTTCACTCGGGGACTCAAAAGTACACAAATGACTTCGGTCATAAGGCTACGGCCAAACACAACGACTTCGGTCGATAGGCTCCGGCCAAACTAACGCGACTCGGGGACGCCCGACTGTTGCTATAAAATCAAATCCTTTGAAGTTACTTCGGAAAGAACCGGTTAAATCAGGCTACCCTCGGAATAAGCAAAAAGAGCTTCGATCATATTCATGTCAGCTCCAAATAATGAAAAGGCTTTGAAACAGTTCAGCCATAGAGAAAAACCTTCCGAGGTGCTCATTTATCGTCACATAACGACTCGTAATCAAGGTTCTTATCGGGTTGTCGAAGAGTCGGACGAACACAAAAACTTCAAAAAAGTCTTTAACGAGGTAAAAATATATCCACACTAAAGGTCGTATCGACCCAACGCGTAAGAGCCTTGACACCAGCCTAAAAGTGCCTAAGGGAAAACACATATGGGCCCACGGGCCATCATAAAAAGCCTCAGGGCTAATTCAAAAAAACACTAAGGGTCGATGAGCTCGAGCCGTAACCCGACTCGAGGACTGAGCCCAAAACAGTTAACTAAAACGCCTAAGGGAAAATGCATAGGAGCCTACGGGCCAACATCAGAAAGCCTACGAGCCGATTAAAGGTCATATTGACCCCATGCTTAGGAGCTTAAACGCCAGCCTAATAAGCCTCATGGCCGATTTGTAAACCTAAGGGTTTTTCCTCGAAGTCCAAATCATTTGTCCAACCACCGATGTACGTCAAAATTTTGAAGACAAGAAAGACAAACTCAAGGAGAGAAAAACTCACGAAAGGAGAAAGCCGTAAGGTTTCCTTTTACATATATACATATTACAAATGAACATTTACAATACTCCCACAGGGAGACTCATGCAAGGAAGAAAAAAGGAAAACCTAGTCTATTCTCAGTACCATCTCCCTCGAGGGCCCTCAAATATCAATATTGGCATCAGGAGAAAGGAAAAACTTGGTGTCGATCTCATCCGCCTTAGCCTGCTTTATCTCCTCTAAGAGATCGAAGCCCCTAGCGTGTATCTATTAAAGGGTCTCCCTCCGAGATCTACACCAGGAATATTACTTTCTTATCCTCTCTCTGTAAAAGACTCCTCTCAGCTCATCCCGAGCATCGGCAGCATCTTTTAAGTAAATGGCCACTTTCTTGTCGGCCTTTGCTCGAGCTTCTTCAGCTTCAACCCGGGCATCGATAACTTCGGCTTTCATTTGCAAAAGTTCGGCCTCGAGCCTTTTGATCTTGCTCGCCTACACCGAACTGTCTTCACAAGCATTCTGGAGGTGCACTTCGAGGGCAGAAGCTTTGGCCAAAGCATTCTTTTCGGCCGCAGCATGGGTATCCATCTGAGCCCTTAGCCCATTGCACTCATGATCGGCCTGACCAACTTTTTCCCAAAGGAGTTCCAGGTCTTCTGTCTTCCTCTGCATTTGAAACATCAGAATATTAGTATCCGAAGATAGGAGAAGAAGTATGCATATAATCGAACCTGTCCCTCGAGACGGCCTTCGTAGTCATGGCTTCAACTCACCTCATACCGAAGGTGTATCAGCTCCTTTGCTCGTTTATTACAAAGGAGCTTGAGGGATTTCTCCCCATCCAAGGCTTTTCGCAACCTAGTTTCATATCTAAGCGGCTCTGACTTGAGCTTGTCAAAAGCCTATGAAAGAGAAGCCCCAATTAGAGAATGAAAACACGAAGTTAAGAAAGATACAAAGATCTCCAATGCTTACCAAAGAGCAAGGCCGTTGAGCCTCCTCGAAGGACGAGCGAACATCCACTGGTCTGGCCTCTTCGGCCCCAGTTGAAACACCCGGAGGGGGAACATGATCGCTAGGGACGTCGCTCCCATCGGGCGGCCCTTGGCCCCGAGCTTCCCTCGAAGTACCTTAGATGGGAGGAGAAACTGGCGGTAGAATATCTTTTCCCCTCGAAGTACCTTCGGTCAGGGAAGAAGATGGTGGCAAAGGAGGAACCGCTCCCCCAAGGCTGGAGACCTCGGTCCTGACAGACTCGGCTTTGTCACCTTTACACCTCTGGGCAGATCTTGCCTCACTTCGAGCTTCCTCGCCCACCGAAGGCTCCTTTCGCTTGCTATCATTCTTTGTCCGTGAAGCCGACGACCCCTCTTCCTCTTCGAGAGAGCACGCCCTCGTATCAGGGAACCCTTCAACACTTGCATAAAGGAGGTTGTTAAGAAATAAGGTTTCTCCTTAAAAGGAAGAGACTAATGGCACTCACCATGAAGTTTGACCTCCCATCTACCTTTCGATAGGTCTTTCCACTTACGCTCGTCGTAAGTCGAGCAAGCCATCAGCCTCCAGGTCCAATCTGCGAAATCGGGGATATCACATGGAGACCATGGGGTCGCTGCAGAAAGAGAAAGCAAATCTTAGCACGGAGTCAGCCTCCAATATAAACCAAAATGGTAAAAACACAAGTGTACCGCTTACGTGTGAAATTCCATTTCTCGGGAAACTGTAGGAATTCTGAGGGGATGATGTCGACGGTTCGCACCCGGACAAATTGACTCATCCATCCTCGGTCCTCGCCTTCCTCGTCCCTGGAAATGGAAGACCGGTTAGTCCGACATTGTAAAGTAACCAGGCCTCTACAATGCAAGGGCTGGTACAACCTGATGAGATGGCTGAGGGTAAACTCGAGCCCGACCTTTTCCACGAAAAATCTTATCATTAATACAATTCTACAAAATGATGAATGAACCTGTGCCAGAGTGACCCGACATCTCTTACAAAACTCGATCACGACCTTATCAAGAGGGCCCAATGTAAATGGGAACATGTATATGTTCAAAAACTCCTCTATGTGAGCGGTGATGTTCTCTCTCAAGGAAGGTGCCTGTAATACCACCTTTTATCCCCATCCGTAATCTCTCCTCGTTGCCTCGAGGTGTTTCTCTCCTATGGACGGGATGGACCTCGATGCATGCTCTCGATGGCTCTGAACACTAGAAGATCTTCCTAATGCAAGATTCCCCCTAGAGACAAAGCGTCCCGAGATCAGCTCACCAGAAGCCGACGATGTACCACCGCCGAGCAGGAAGCAAACGTAGAACCTTCCTCTTGCTGATAAACGGGTTTGGGTGTAGCAACCATAACAATGGTGAAACAAGAAAAGGGAAACGAAAACTTGGGCGAAAGTTTTGAATTAAAATGGAGAAAGAGCTAATGCAAAAAAGAAGGAATCTATAAAGAGGACACTTGTTCAAAACAACAAAGTCTTCAAATGAAGAAAGCGAATGCATATATAGAGCGAAAGGCGGCTGTTCGCCTACTTCGAAGGCCAATTAATTCTGACCATGCCATTACCACTCTTGGGGAAATGAATCGGTGGGACCACCTTCAGTCACTTCACATGTCATGTCATACGAATGACACTGTCCAAAGGGATCGAGGTCCCCATATCAATCTGACCTCAAGATGGTACCCTATCTCGAGGGTCTCAGTTATCATAACTATGTGCTCTAAGGAGTCATCAATGCATATTTGACCTCGAGATTGTACCCGATCTCGAGGACCTCTGTCGCTATGATCACAGGCTCTAAGGAGCCGTCAAAGCCAGCCTAACCTCGAGATGGTGCCCAATCTCGAGGATCTCAGTTATTGTATTTGTGGGTTCTAAGGAGTTTTCAATACCTATCTAGCCTCGAGATGGCACCCGGTCTCAAGGATCATTGTCACTACAAATACGGGTTCTAAGGGAATTGTCAACCCAGTCTCGAGATGGTACCCAATCTCGAGAATCCCTATTACTACAAGTACGAGCTCTGAAAAGAGCTATCAATCCAACTTCGAGATAGTATCCGATCTCGAGGACCTCTGTTATTATAATGGGCTCAGATGAGTCATCTGTATCGGCCCAGCCTCGAGATAGTACCCAATCTCGAGGGCCTCTGTTATTCTAGGAACAGGCTCTAAAGAGCCGACGTCAAAATTCAAAAGATTGTCATTTCATTGAAGAATAAAAGACTTGAAGCATAAATTCCTTTTGCATTCACAAAAATATATTTACAAAACGAGTCTTTACAATGCTCCCCTAAGGGGACCATATGCAAAGGGGAAAAAGGAGAAAATAAGACAAAAATGGTGAAGCGAATCTATTCCTCGTCTTCACTGCTAGTTGTGATGCTACCAGAGTCACTATCGGAGCCCTCACCCGAGGAAGTTGAAAGTGCCGATTCTTCTTCTAAAATCCTGGCCTTCTCAATCTCACCAGAGAGATCGATACCTTTGGCATTTGCTTTTTCGAGGGCCTGCCTCCTAGCTTGTGAACGAGCGTAAGAAATGGCCCGAGACAGTTTGAGCCCGGCTTCTTCGGATATCTGCCTAGCCCGATTGTTGTCAGCAGCTGCATCTCTTTTGTATGAGGCCACATGGTCATCAGTCTCATCTTTGGCCGTAGATAGCAAAGCAACCTTCTCTTGGGGGCACCGAAGAAGGTTCTGTGTCGAGGTCAACACCCCCTGTAAAAGGTCCCTCTCCGAGGCCACGATTTCATCCTGCCTTTTTAGCTCGAAGATCTCCGCATCCTTGGCCGCGGCCGCTTCCCGAAGTTGCCCCACCAGGGAATTCTTTTGCTCGATATGCAAAATGAATAAAGTTAACGAAGTACCGATATACGAGAGTAAGAAAATGTACTCACAAGTGTCATATTACCTGCTCGGTGAAGCTAGTTCGCTCCTGGTGCACTCCCTCCAGACTGATCCGAAGCTCGTTCAGCTCCTCATCCTTTCGGCATGAGGAAATTTTTTATGCATTCAACTCCGATTTGAGCTTATTGAGATCCTCCTCACGCCTGGAAAGCTCGTCGTGAAGCTTAGAAATGGCATGATCGTACAACTTCTTGACCTACAATATGAAGGAGAGGAGTTAGAAAAACAGATATAGAAATTCAAAGCAAGTGATATGTCAAAGGGGATTACCTGCTTTTGGAGCTTTCTTGCTTCCTCGAGGGCGGCAGGGGCATCAAGGTCAGGGTCCTCCTCGAGGCCGACGAAGTAGTCTTTAAATGTATCGTCCTCCCTCTGGGAGGCTCCCACGTCGTCGGCGCCCCTATTCTGAGCAATCAAGCATGTTCAACTATTAATCAAGGAGATACCTCCCTGACCCTATTCAGTTGCCAAAGATGACCCCTCGTCTTGAGCTAAGGGCCCAAATCGAAGTCACCAATAACGTCGATCTCTATCGGAGTTCCTGCTTGGCCCCAAAACACTTCGGATTCAAGATCTCCGAACTTGCCAGATGAGGACTCACTGGCATGGACTATACCATGTCCGATTTGAGGCTCGGGGACTGCATTTTCCCCGATGATTTCCTCTGCTCAAGGTTGGTCTAAGTCGGCCACCTCCGACCCGAAGGCCCTCCGCCCGATAGTTTTCGGAGCTTCGGCACTCCGCCCTACCCTTTGTGCCGAAGGGCGTTTATCATTGTCAGCATCTTTATTTGTGGCACACAGGCTCACCGCAGCAGCTGAGGATAAGGCCGTGGCATCGGTCTTAGGCTTGCAGACTTTGGTTTTCTTTGATTTTGGAGACTCGTCTGAAGTCTCCTTCTTCCTCTTCTTACCCTTTTCAGGTTTCGAAGTCTCTGCTTCACCATGTGGGGGCGGCTTCATTGAGACGTTGTCCCCAAGGCCTGCGCAAACATGATGTATTAGGCTTACTGCCACCAAAAAAACTTACATATAAATCAGCAATGACCACATGAAGGGCTTACCATGGTTCTTGGCCTGCCATCGCGTCTTGGCCAGATCCCGACAAGAACGCTTGCAGTATGGAAAGACAGAGTCCAGACGTCTGAGCCATCCCGGGAGGTCCGGGACCGCATCAGGGAACCAAACGGTGGCTATACAATTAAAAGAGGACCAATTCAGAAATGTAAAATGGGGAATAAGATGTGTTCGAGGCAGTAATACTTACAACTCATGTTCCATTCCTCAAGGAATGACATCCAATCGGCAGTAATGGCGTCTGAAGTCCTTACTCTGACAAACCAGCTCATCTACCCCCGGTCTCTGTCTTCATCGATTCTCGCAAAAAAGTCTTCACGGACCGATGTTGTAGCTTAATTAAGCCCCCTCGGAAGAGACGAGGGCTATACAACTGTATCAAATGGTCGAGGGTGAAGGTCATTCCCTCGACCTGGTTGGAAAAGTATTGGAGCATATATACAATCCTCCAGAAGCAAGGATATATTTGCCCGAGTGTCACTCGGTATTGACGACAAAAATCAATTATCATTGGGTCAATCGGCGAAAAGGAAGAAGAGTCTACGGGACCGAGGGTAAAAGGGTATGTGTAGACACTGAGGAAGCAAGTTTTGTGTGTGACTATACTCTCCTCAGCTTGGAGATCTCAACTTGTACTGCCTCTCCCCAGAGACAATCTGCTTTTACTCTCTCCACTTTGGAAATTATGCTGATATATCTAGACATGGGCTCGCATCAGACCGATGTGGAAGGAGGTCTATCGATAGTAAGATCAGAAATTGTATCGAAATCACGAAGAGTGCATTGCTCGATACTCGGTGATGTTTTTGCTTTGCCCTTGGACGGGCGTGCAGAAGAAGAGGTGCCTTCTTTTTGAGGTACCATTTTAGAAGTATTATCCATAACTATAATGAAGATTTTGAAAAAAAGGATGAAGAAGCAAACACAGAAGGAAGATGAATGCAGAAGAAGTTGGAAGATAGCTCTGAAAACTTGAAGGTGGTTGTAAAAGTATGAATGGCGAGCAAGTGTGGTATTTATAGAAGTCATATGGGCAACGTTTGAGAAGCAGAGAAGTCGAAATGGCGGGTAGTGGGTTTCTCGGTAATCGTGCTGACAGCGACCCCTGCGTGGCTTTTGAGTCATGGCATTTAATGCTCTGACCGGGCCGACGTCATGATGAGACCATCGGAGGAGCAAGGATTCAAGACCGTTTCTTATCGCTTCCCTCTAAGAAACGCGGGGACTATTTGTATACGGCTAAATCGGTGAGTCTGATTTTATGACCACCACGGCACCCCATAGCCAGTCTTCGGAAGGCTCGAGATACAGTCCAAAGATCGACCCCGAGGGTTGCCTACGACCGATCTCGGGGCAGTGCAAATCAGTGGCTGTCGTAGACAAGCGGGAATTCCCAAAAAGCACGTGGTTAGAGGTGACCAAGTCTACAAGAATAGTACAAGTTCGTACCGTGATATTAAATAGTTGTACCAGCTGTGTATTTTTGTAATTAATGCATATGTACTATGTTGGGATTCCCCTTCCTATATAAAGGGGACCCTTATCATTTTTTGCACACATGATATTCAATACAAGGAACAAGAAAATTCTCTGCTCTTTAACTCAAACATTCTCCATTATTGATTGCTTTGATTTATTGCTTACATTTACTTCGTTTCATTTATTGTTATTCATCATTGATCATAAGTAGCCTCCTTCGAGGCCCATAAAACTGTTATAGCTTCATTGCCCGTTCATCATTAGCCCCGAGCCTCGACCTCAAGGACTTATCTCGGCCAGCTCGGAATCCCCGACTTAAGGCATCACTCTTGTCTTGTTTCTTTAACTCACATTTACCATCTATTGCCTAAATAACTAGCATTAAAATATATCACATATTTTTAGAACTACATAATCAAATTTAATTGTCATTATCATTTTCAATGTAAACACCCATACCATTTCTACAAATAACAACGGGACACGAACTCAAGCCCAGCCCACTAAAGCATTATTTTAGGCCAAATGTTTTATTATTATTATTATTATTATTATTATTATATATGTTACAAATAATTTGTATAAATATCGTAATAGAAGTTTTCAAATTTTTTTTTGGGGAATCATTGAGGAGGACCGGATCATCGGATGAATACCTGGAATTTTACTTAATAAGCATGCAATTATGTAGCCTTCAATATCATATCTTCACATTTTTACAATTTTAAGTGCGGCCGTGCTCAAGAAAATAAAATTTTGGCATTTGGTTTTAATCTATTTCGAGATTTGGAAAACTTTTCTTAATAAGCATCATCAGAAAAAAGTTTTCCAAATTTTGTAAAAGCTGAAGTCGGTCGGTACGGTTCGGATTTTAATAACCAAAATCGAACAAAAGCATTTTCGGTTTGATTTTTCTGTTTTAAGATTGTCAAATTGGACTTCTTTCTTAAACAATAAATGAGCCTCATAATTAATTCTTACAAAGTTTCTAAGGCAAAATGCATGTGCTTAGTAAATTTTCCTACTGTCATCTACTATAACATGAAATTTAATTAGAAAATAATAAAACAATAATTTTCCTATGTCATACCTTTAATGCTACTTTGCGAGTTTCTGTGTACTCCTAGTATCAGCTATAAATCTTAACGGCAAAGGTCCAAATATAGTTCTGTACTTTCGAAAATGGTTCAAGAATACCCCTCGTTATATTATTGGGTTATCTATATTCCTATCGTCATGCTTTGCGTTTAAATATACCTCTCATTTAAACGGAGGGATACGTGTCATCGCCTTGTTGGCCAATTCTAACTATCTCCTAATTAATTAAAAAGACCCATTACCCATACCCGAAAAGAAATTTTCTAAAACAACTTTTTTTGTAAAAACTTAAAAAACTGAATGTTTTTTTAATAAAAACTGAAAAAAAAACGAAAATAACTTTTTCCAGTTTTTACAAAAATACTGCTTTTAAAGAAAACTGAAAAATATTTTCTCAATCAATGTTTTTGTAAAAACTGAATTTATTTTTACTAAAAACTGAAAAAACTGAATTTATTTCTTTTCTTCGTTTTTTCAGTTTTTAGTAAAGTTAAATTCAGTTTTTACAAAACATTGTTTGAGAAAAAAATTTGTCAGCTTTTTTAAAAGCAGTATTTTTGTAAAAACTGGAAAAAAGTATTTTACAAAAAAAATTGCTTTCGGGTATGGATAATGAATCTTTTTAATTAATTAGAAGATATTTCGAATTGACCAACAGAACGATAACACGTGTCCCTCAGTTTAAATGAGGGGTATATTTGGAGTTGGGAACCAAAATAAAGGGAATTTGGACTGGAAGAACAAAAATGAGGGTAAAAAAAAAAAAAACCAAACTATATATAGCGCCCAAGTACTGGGCGCTATACGTAAAAGCTGCCATGTCAGGTATAGCGCCCAAATACCCGGCGCTATACTACCTTCAATAATTCAGTAGTGTATAGCGCCCACTGTTTGGGCGCTATATATATAAAAAAAAAATCGGACTGGCCATTTTCTATATAAAGAGGTTACAATTTCAGTGTATTTCATTCAAAAAAAATTCAAACTCTTGATCAAATATTTGTTGTTGCTAAATTCTTCAACATTTTTTCATTATGTCCGAAGAGCGTAGAATGAGAGTTTCATTATATTGGGGGGGGGGGGGGGGGGGGGG
>ML252297.1:0-22978 GCA_005239495.1 Nicotiana undulata
GCACAGCTCAGTCGAGGCAGAAGAGCTACGCAGATCAACGGGCTCGAGATGTGGCATTTATGGGTTTGGACCCGCTCCATGTAAGCACAAAAAAGCTCGAGCTTTATTGTGCTTACATGGAGTCGAGGCAGAAGACACAACTGGGGGAATTTCCTATAGGACCCCATCCATTGCCAACATGGCCAAGGAAAATCAAGAGAGAGACCAATTGATTGCATGTTTAGCTACAAATGTTGATGTCCTAACCAAGATTCTCAAGGAGAATCAAATGAAGAAAGTGAACATGGTAGAGGATACTCAATCCATGGGGAGTCAAGATTGGGAGGAAGCAAATTATGTGCAAAATTCTCAAGGTGNCCTTATGTACCATCTAGAGGACAATATTCCACTTCTTCACAATCGTCAAGCGAGTCCAAGATGGAAGGAATGCTAGAACGGAGAAAGAGCTTGGGTTGCGTCGGTGATTGCACGGGGGACCCCGTATTGGATCAAACCTTCCCACAAAATACTCAAAGAGGATCTCACTCGGGAAGCCCGATTTTGGCTTGCTTTTGTGTCAAATCGACTTATCCCTTCTAGAAATGAAACTACCATCAGCATTGAGAAAGCCATCCTCATCTGCTATGGTCCATCCGATTGCCTTCCCTTCCAGACGCATATATAGTCGACCTACCGTAGCAGACTTAATCGAGTTAGATATGGTAGAATTTGATGTTATAATGGGTATGGATTAGTTGGATTCTTGTCATGCCAACGTTGATTGTAGATCAAAGATAGTCCAATTTCAATTTCTGGGGGAGCTTGTTTTGGAGTGGAAAGGTAACACGACATCGCCGATAGGTAGATTTATTTCCTATCTCAAGGAAATGAAGATGATCAAAAAGGGATGTATTTATCACTTAGTTCGGGTTCAGGATGTGGAAGTAGAGTCACCAACCATTCAGTCCATCCCTGTGGTAGATGTGTTTCCAGATGTCTTCCCAGAGGAACTTCCAAGTCTCTCGCCAGAGCGAGAAATTGAGTTTTCTATTGATCTACTACCAGATACTCACCCAATATCTATTCCTCCCTATAGAATGGCCCCCGCAGAGCTGAAAGAGTTGAAAGAACAACTAAAGGACTTGCTTGAAAAAGGTTTTATCAGACCTAGTACATCACCGTGGGGAGAACCTGTGTTGTTTGTAAGGAAGAAAGATGGTTCCTTACGAATGTGTATTGATTATAGGCAATTGAATAAGGTGATGATCAAGAATAAGTACCCGCTCCCGAGGATTGACGACTTATTTGATCAGTTGCAAGGTGCCAAGTGCTTTTCAAAGATAGACTTGAGGTTCGGGTACCATCAGGTAAGGGTTAAGGATGAAGATATTCCGAAGACAGCATTCAGGACTAGGTATTGGCACTTTGAGTTTCGGGTTATGTCGTTCGGTCTGACCAATGCCCCAACAGTATTCATGGATTTGATGAACCGGGTGTTCAGGCCTCTCTTAGACCTATTTGTAATTGTATTTATTGACGATATATTGGTATATTCTCGTTCAGAGGATGAGCATGCTGGTGATCTACGTACTGTGCTGAGAGTTCTACAAGAAAGGAAGTTGTATGCAAAATTTTCTAAGTGTGAATTCTGGTTGAACTCTGTAACTTTCCTTGGGCATATCATTTCGGGTGAAGGCATACGGGTGGATACATAAAAGATTGAGGCAGTAAAGACTTGGCCTAGGCCCACAACACCGACGGAGGTTCGTAGCTTTCTTGGATTGGCGGGTTACTACAGGAGATTTGTGGAAGGATTTTCTTCCCTTTCAGCACCTTTGAGAAAGTTGACTCAGAAAGGAGCAAAGTTTCAATGGACTGATGCTTGTGAACGGAGTTTCCGGGCATTAAAGGACAGGTTAACTTCAACACCGGTTCTAACGCTCCCAGAAGGGACCGATGGTTATGTTATCAATTGCGATGCTTCATGCATTGGATTGGGTTGTGTGCTGATGCAACATGGTAAGATTTTGGCTTATGCTTTGAGACAACTAAGAAAGCATGAGAAGAAATACCCGACTCACAATTTAGATTTAGCCGCGATGATTCATGCACTAAAAATGTGGAGGCACTACTTGTATGGAATTTATGTTGATATCAATACAGATCATAAGAGCCTCCAGTACATCTTCAAGCAAAAGGAATTGAACCTACGTCAAAGGAGATGGTTGGAGCTACTTAAAGACTATGAAATTGAAATTATATACCATACGGGGAATGTGAATGTAGTAGCTTACGCCCTCAGCCGTAGATCTATAGGTAGCCTGTCGTATTTGCAGGTAGAAAAGAGGGGAATAGCTCGTGAGGTTCATCAACTAGCTAGTCTTGGGGTCCGGTTACTGGACTCAGGGGATACTGGAATTACTATTCAAGATATGACAACATCCTCTTTAGTAACTGAAGTGAAGGAACGCCAATACGAGGATCCTGTGTTAGTTCATTATAGGGATACCACTCTTCAGAAGGAGAAGACATCATTTGAAATTACAAAAGATGGAGTCCTCAGATATCAAGGGCGATTGTGTGTGCCTAATGTTGCAGGGCTGCGTCGGCAGGTTATGGGAGAAACTCACTACTCTCGTTATTCTATCCATCCAGGAGCAACAAAGATGTATCATGATATCAGGGAAGTATATTGGTGGGACAGAATGAAGAAGGAGATAGCAGAATTTGTTGCTCAATGTCCTAACTGTCAGCAGGTTAAGATTGAGCATCAAAAACCCGGTGGGTTATTGCAAGTTATGGAGATTCCGACTTGGAAATGGGAAGTGATCAATATGGATTTCATCGTTGGCTTACCTCGTACCCAGCATAAGTTCGATTTGATATGGGTGATTGTTGACAGGCTTACAAAGTCAGCCCATTTTCTGCCCGTTAGAACTACATATTCCTCAGAGCATTATGCAAGGCTTTATATTAAGGAGATAGTGCGACTGCATGGTGTCCTTGTATCTATTATCTCGGATAGAGGAGCTCAATTTACAGCTAACTTCTGGAGGTCCTTCCAAAAGGGATTGGGGACACAAGTAAGTCTTAGTACAACATTTCATCCCCAGACAGACGGACAGGTTGAGCGTACTATTCAAACACTGGAGGATATGCTGCGAGCTTGTGTAATAGACTTCAAAGGTAGATGGGTTGATCATCTGCAGCTTATTGAGTTTGCTTATAATAATAGCCACCATTCCAACATTCAGATGGCTCCATACGAAGCTCTTTACGGACGGAAGTGTAGGTCGCATATAGGGTGGTTCGATGTTGGAGAATCTGGATTACATGGGCCAGACCTGGTTCAGCAAGCCATAGAAAAAGTAAAGCTTATCCGGGATTGACTATTGACAGCTCAGAGTCGTAGGAAGTCATATTCGGACGTGCGGCGACGAGATTTAGAGTTCGGGGTTGATGATTGGGTATTCTTAAAGGTGTCACCTATGAAGGGTGTAACGAGGTTTGGCAAGAAAGGCAAACTTAGCCCACGATATATTGGTCCTTATAGGATCATTCGGAGAGTTGGCCAAGTAGCTTATGAGTTAGAATTGCCCTCAGAGTTGGAGTCTGTCCATCCAGTTTTTCACGTATCTATTTTACGGAAGTGCATTGGCGATCCTACCCAGTGGTGCCCACAGATGATGTACAGATTACAAAGGACTTGTCATATGAGGAAATTCCTGTTGCCATCTTAGACCGACAAATCCACAAGCTACGGAATAAGGAGGTAGCCTCCGTGAAAGTACTTTGGAGGAACAACAATGTGGAAGAAATGACTTGGGAGGCCGAGGAAGAAATGAAGTATAGATATCCCTATCTATTTCCTCTTCCATATAAGGGTCCGACTGAGACGTCATAACCTCAAGGTGCGTGTACAAAGTTTTGTGCTAGCTATTGTTATTGTTCATGTGAGGCCATCGTCGTTATTAATGATTGTGGTCCTATATGGCATTAAATTACTGGGTTTCTATAAGAAGTGTTGGTAGTAGCGTTGTTATAAAGGCGACTCTACCAAGGTTATATAAATTCCGAAAGGTTAAACATTTGAGGACGAATGTTTCTAAGGGGGGAAGGATGTCACATCTCGCGTTTTCGTACGTTAAAAGTTTCGTCTTCGATTAACTGGCGTGGACTCGGGGATGAGATAATTTTGACGATAACGTATTTAGGTTATTAAAAAAAAGCGACAAATAAGTGTTATGAAGGATAAAGGGGTACACGGATTAAAGAAAACGAGTTTCGTTGAAAGTGGACAATTTGGAATAAAATACAGGTCGAGCGATAATACCCGATAATTATGAACTAGTACCATGTAAGATACAATATGACCATGATAGTAGGGTGTATACAATATATCAAAAGTGAATAGTATTTTTAAGTAATTTGAGGTAATTAATTTATTATACTGGTAATTGGTTAATTATTGGTTAGTGGAAGATTACTAAATTATCAATTAATTAAAAATTGAATAAGTTTGAGGGACTTACCTATAACGTGGCAGCTCATGGAATTGTAAATTAAAGCCACTAAGTGACTCATGTAAGTCATGGCAAGGTGTCAACAAGATTCAAATATCTTTAAACCTTCTGAACATAATCTATAAAAATATATGCACTCCAGCCTTCTCAAGCCTTTTCAAACGTGATTTACTCAAATATAGGCACTTTATCAATACAACTAATGTTTGCTTACTCCCCCTTTAAGATTAGAAGATACAACGTAACGTTTCCGAGAGATAGCATACGAATTCTTTCTCTACTCCGATTCATTGTTACGTGTTGTCGCAATTGACGTGTGTTAGAGAGATTGTCAAGAAAATTTGTTTAGGTATGTTAAGGCTATCCCTTCTTTCTTTTGGCATGATCCAAATTATACTGAAGAAAAGAGCAAATACACAGTTTCTATAAATTACTCTATTCATAGAAGTAGTAGGGGTGTCTATATTCTTGTTTCCCCATAAGAATTATTATTATCTTTGTTCATGGGTCTCAGAGTAATACGCAGTTGGAAAGATTTATCCGAAAGGGATATTGAGATTATTATGTATTTTTCATGCATTTCACTCGTTTAGACATGTGCATTGACCCATGACCAGATGGCTTTATATACGCGTATATATGTAAATATATGTATATGGGATATGAGAAAAGGTTATGGCGTTATATACGCACCACCACCTGATCAGCTGGTATATGATGATGATGTTGCCCACAGTGGCTGAAATATGATTCAAACGATGTTATATACGCGTATATATGTATGTATATATATGTATATGGGATATGGGAAAGGTTATGGCGTTATATACGCGCCACCACCTGATCAGCTGGCATACGATGATGATTTTGCCCACAGTGGCCGATATGATATGATGGGATGCCCTCAGTGGCTTAATGATATTATGTACGCCCATACCTATGCGTGGCATGACATTTACACGCACGTGCATGGCGTTATAAACGTTTTAGAATTTACAAATTTATTCAGATTTAAAGATGTGTATCAGTATTCCATGTTTCATTTATGTCTTTTACTTACTAATTTCCATGCCTTACATACTCAGTACATTTTTCGTACTGACGCCCTATTCCACGGGGCTTGCGTTTCATGCCCGCAGGTGCAGGTAGGCGAATTGACGGTTCCCCCTTCTTAGAATCCCTGATCAGCGAGAGTTGGAGTGCTCCATTTAATCCGGAGCTACTTTTGATTTTGGTACGATACATTTGTATATAGATATATACGGGTATGACGTGGCTCAGTCCCGTCTTTATACAGTTATGTTTCTATTAGAGGTCTGTAGATAGTATGTCTAGTTGGATAGTATGTGGCCTTGTCGGCTTCCAGTTTTGAGATGTATAGTTGTCTATAGCCGCCTTGTCGGCTCGTCTTACGTATGTTGTACGTATATGTATGTACGCCTTTTTGTGCAGATTTCCTTCATGTATATTGTTTTCGTAATTCAGCAGATGTTATTCAGGTTCATATTTTAGACGCATATTTAAGGGTGTTTGTCAGGTTGGACTCGGGCACCCGTCGCGGCCCATCGATTTGGGTCGTGACAACCGCGATTTTGTAGAGTAATCTGAGGGTCAGACAATTTTGTGCATCGCGATCGCAAAAGCAGGAGTGCGATCGCGTAGGTTTGGAAGGATGAGTAATGCGATCGCGTAGGTTTGGAAGAATGAGTAGTGCGATCACGTGTATGGAGGTGCGATCGCGTAGAATAGAGAGGGGGCACATGGATTTTGGAAGTTGGTCATCACGACCGCGTGGGATTGTATGCGATCGCGTGGAGCAGGGGACCAAAGCTTCGCGATCGCGTGGGTTAAGTCGCGATCGCAAAGAGTAAAATGGGAGGCAGTGAAGTTGGCCTTCGCGATCGCAAGGGGTTTTCCGCGATCGCGATTAAGGAAATTCCTGGGCAGTATTAAATTAAAACCTCCGCGACCATAACCTATTTTAACGCCATTTTTGAACGGGCAGAAGCTTTTGAGGCAATTTTGAAGAGCGGAAATCATTGTTCTTCGTCAAGGTGAGTATTTTGGACTTTAAAACTCGATTATAGGTGATTAAGGAACATAATCTCAGTGTTTAATTCATAAAAATCAGTAGAAAAAGGTGGGGTTAGGGCTTGAGATTATGAGACCTTTAGGGGTCGATTTGAGGGGTCAAACGAACTCCGATTTTAACGTTCTTTATATGTAGCAGACTCGTGAGATGATGAATAACATTTTGATATAAAATTTGTCGAGTTCCGAGACATGGGCCCGGGGGTCGGGTTTTAGAAAATTTCGGGTTTTGTGCTAAACTTGGTATTTTTCAATTGGAATTCATTCCTTAAGCATAGTTTGATGATAAAAATCTGAACTTGGTAGATTTGGAGCACTCGGAAGTTGATACGAGAAGAATCGGGTCGCAGAGTAGCTTTTCAGGCTAGTTTG
This sequence comes from Nicotiana undulata, assembly GCA_005239495.1. NCBI lineage: Eukaryota > Viridiplantae > Streptophyta > Magnoliopsida > Solanales > Solanaceae > Nicotiana > Nicotiana undulata. The sequence goes on from ML252297.1 coordinate 6,966, forward strand.
AGGTAAGCAATGTCTTTAAATCCTGTCTTGAGGGTGTGAAACCCCGGATCTGGCATCCTTTCACAGATTTTGGAATGCAAAGATTGGAAATTTGGAAATATATTCCTTTTTAGGTGACTATTGAGTTGCGAAACCAATTTTTTAAGCCTATGCTTAAATAGTATTTATATATTTTGATATGTTTTGGGTTGTAAGCCATGTTTGGGGCCTAGTGGCGATCTGTTTACCCCTTGGGGGTTGTTTTTACTATTTTCCTCACTTGATATGTTGTGATTTTCACTCAGCCTTTTCTTGGTAATTGTTTTGACACTCAGAGTATTTTGATATTATTTCTTGAAAATGAAACACTATTTTTGGGTCGAGAACTCGGTATATTTGTGGCCTGAGGAGCATTTTGAGAGTGTCTGACTGAGTGAGGTTGCGAGCCAATATTGTGAGGATGTTATGATATGAGAGAGGCCAAGGGAAAATATTGTGTGTGATTTATGCCATGATGTGTCTTGTTTATAGAGCTTGGGCTGTAGGAGCCCCTCCGGAGTCTGTACACACCCCAGTGAGCGCAGGTACCTACTGTGTGTGAGTGATGCCCGCGGAGCTGATACTGAGTGATGTGATATTGCCTGCTGGGATGATACTGAGTGATGGTGAGGTGTTGAGGAAATTCTTATGAGAAATGATTATGGCCCGAGGGGCAGTTTTATGATAATTTTACTGAGTTTTGACTATGTTTCACTTCATTTTCGAACTGGATTTTTACTGGAAAAATAAATATACTTGTTTCAAAGGATTTTTTTATGGAAACTATTTTGAACTTATATACACTTTATTGAGCCGTGGTATTTTACTGTTTTGTGGAGTGGTGTTTATGATGTGTGTTTGATATACTTCAGACTGTGATTTATTTTCATTACTACTGAGTTGGTGTACTCATCATTACTTACTGCACCTCTGTATGCAGATCCAGGTACTAGTGCGGAGTAGTAGCCTTCTTTGTTCGTTAGCCGCAGCTTTACAGGATTTCAAGGTAGGTGTTCAGCATCCGCAACTTCTCCATTTCCTTTCCTTTATTAGTATTAGTATTTATTTCATAGACATTGTTTAAGCCATTAGCAGAGTTAGTTTTATTTCTTAGATGCTCGTGACCATGTTGACTCCAGTCTTGAGAGGTTTTGTTTAGATTGCTAGATTATTACTGGGGCGTATGACTTAACGAAATTATTTTATGTTCTGTTTGCTGTTATTATTGATAAACAAATTATTATAAGGGAACAAACGAGTAGTTATATGATGGTTGGCTAGTCTTGTTCCACGATAGGCGCCATCACGACCTGTTAGGATTTGGGGTCGTGACAAGTTGGTATCAGAGCTCTAGGTTACATAGGACTTAACGGTCATGAGCAGGTTCAGTAGAGTCTTACGGATCGGTACGGAGACGTCTGTACTTATCTTTGAGAGGCTGAAGAACTCTTAGGAAACATCTCTATTTTCTTGAACTCTATCATGCCAATTTATTGATTCTTGAAATCTAAACTCATATTGTTTCATTCTCTCACATATGGTGAGGACACGCAATACAAAACAGGGTGACCAAACACCAGTTGGACCCATGAGAGGTCGAGGCCACGATCGAGGACGTGGTAGAGATAGGGGACCAGCTCATGCAACAACAGGGGTAGTACCACAAGATCCCTTTATTGTTCAGGATCAGGTTCTCGCCGATGGTGCTCCATCGGGACAGGCTCAAGCACCGTAGTGCCTATTGTTATTCCGGGTCTTCAGGAGACCCTGGATCAGATATTGACGATGTGTACTAGTTTGGCTCAGGCAGTCGCTATGTCTACTACTGCCACTACAGCTCAGGCCGGGGGAGGCAATTAGACTCCAGCTGCCCGTACACCTGAGCAGGCTATATGGGGTATTCAGGCATCGGGAGCAGCCCCAGCTCAGCCGGTTGCCCCAATTCAGGATTATGTGGTCCCTACTATGCCTGAGAATGAGCAGCACAGGCTAGAGAGGTTCAACAGACTTCAGCCTCCAACATTTAGCGGTATAGAGGGCGAGGATGCCCAAGGTTTTCTTGATAAATGTCAGTAGATTCTTCGTACTGCTGGTATTCTAGAGACCAACGGGGTTTCATTTGCTACTTATCAGTTTGCTGGTGCTGCTTTCACTTGGTGGGAGGCATTTGAGAGGCTTAGGCCGGTTGGTTTAGCACCTCTCACCTGGCAGCAGTTCTCCATGATCTTTTTGGAGAAGTATGTTCCTCAGTCCCACAGAGAGGAGCAGCGTAGGCAGTTTGAGCAGCTGCGCATGGAGAGTTGTTAGTTACAAAGTATGAGATGAGATTTTCGGAATTGGCTCGACATGCCACTACTACAAAAAGGGCATTTGCCGCTAATATATTCTTTAAGCTGAAATATATGCGACAAATGATCTATAAGTTGTCAATAAGTCAATTGCCGCTAATATATTCTATAAGCTGAAATATATGCGGCAAATGATCATTAGCCACTAAAAGATAACCTTTTACCGACAATAAAAGTAATTGCCATTAAAAATTACTAATTGCCTTTTAGCGCATAAGTTTTTCTTTTAAAAAAAAAACTATTTCCCTCCCTTCCCAATTAATTAAAATTTCCCTCCAAATTTTTAGGACAAGATCGAATTCCCCCCATCAGAAAATCATAGGAACCCTATTCCTTCATCGTCTCCAATTAGAATAGGAAAACCCATTCCCTCGTTGAATTGGATACGGCTGCTACAATCTATTAACAAAATCGCACACATATATAGGGGTCTCCGGCCAACCTTTTTCCACATAACTGCAATTCTTTCCAGGTATGTTCTCTTTTTACCCAGCAGATGAGATTAACAGCTGAGTTTTGGATTGTACTGCTCGATTATGCTATCGTCGTTGCTAGTATTCTCTGTTTTATCCGTTTCTCACTTCTCTTTTTGCGTAGGTTTCAAGATTGTTGCAGAACTAATTCTTCTCCTTCAATTTCTCGTCTTTATTGGCGAAACAATCTGCTTACCAGGTACAAATTCATGCCTTCAACTGTTGCGATTTGCGAAAGTACAATTTTTTCTGCATATGCCAGTTGTTTGTGATATCTGACTAATGTTAAATTGACTGGGATGATTGGGTTTATTCCTCCTCTATTCCTTGAGTGTTTTCTGATTTTGGTCCTCTGTTTTCTGCTATTATTGTGGTTATTCCAGAAATTTTGTAAGTGTCGTCGATGCATTGAATCTACCACTAGTCGAGATGTTGTGTGTAATTTTCATTGTCGTCGATGCGTATTGGTGTAAAATCCTCTGTAGTCAATGCGTCAATGTGCTGGAACAATTAAACAATAGACATCAGTTGAGTTTTGATCGACTCACTCTCTGTAGTTACTTTAGTTGCCTTCATAGTAGCAGGAGTAGGTCGATCAGCAGTTGCCTTCATAGTAGCAACAACTGCTTCTTGTCCTACTTTGTCCAGTCCTAGCACTGCTACTGCTATGTTTAACTATATTGCCATGCCAGTTATGATATGGTGATGAATTTATGCCTTCGAGGGATATTTGCGACGCCCTTGTAACGTATGGTCAGAGTGTACTCCTGCTTCTGATTTTTCTTCTCAAACACCAAGGTTTGCGGAGAGATAGAATCGTCGAGTTTTCTGGTGCTCTCACTTTTACTTTATACATAGTTGCACCAACTCCAACATTTGTGACTGTCTTCTTGAATTTCTGCTCCAACCAAGTGTAGTTCCCATATGGGCTAAAGAGAGCAATAAATGATGGGTAATTGATATCACTGGATGGATTGGAGCAGTTGTGTTTAGTTGATGATCTAGAAATTATTTTGAATTGTTCAACTGTCAAATTCATGGAGCAGAGAAGGTTCACATAGTCTTGTATGAGAAAATTTAATCTGAATTGTATGAGGAAAAAGAGAGAGCGCAATTTTAAGAAATATGTCATAATTTCAGAAATACTACTTATATATTTACTTGATCAAATGAGATGTAGGTCGACAACAGTTAATCAAAAAAATAGTTAGGGCGTGTGTAAGCGCGTGTGTAAGCTTGACTGACTTGACTTGAATATTATTGCTCATACAAGAAAAAAATAGATTCATAGAGGCAATCAGAACATTTCTTAATGAACTTAATTAGATTTTTAATTCTTCCACATTTCCCTCTTTGTTTATTTTTGTGTCACTCTTCATGACTGCTATCTTCTATTTTCTATCTTTTGTTTAGTATAAACCTCTTCAGACATGCTTAATTATTTGATCACATGGTTAACTATAACCTAAGAAATAGCATGAGAGGTCTTCCAATTATTTTTTCTATCTTATGTTATGTTCATTGAGCTTGATGAAACTATCACAAGCTCCACAAAAATTAATGATTTTGAGTTATCCATATTACTTATAATTCAAACAGTCAAAATATTTGTAGTCAATTATAATATTTATTTGTTTTGAGAAACAAATTTGGCTAAGAAAGAATTGAGATAATCTCATTGATATTGGTATAAGTTACTCCCATCAATTTCACTAAATTATAAATCTTGGTCTACTACGTTTATTGAGTATATTATAATATTTAGGAAATAAATAATACTTATTCAAATGATATATTAATCCATTAAAGTTTATTCGAAAGAAGAAAGGTATACTTTTTGAGGGAAATTAAAGAAGAATATTTAATTAAAGTTTATTCAAAATGTTTGTAGTCACTTAAAATTTGATTAATTTTCTTTTTTTACGAATGAATTTTTAGCTCTTGCAGTAAATGTAGAAAATAAAAGAATATCTTGAACGTCCAATAAGTCTTGTGCTGCCCAATTCTCTTTGACTTTCTGGGCAGCAACATAAGTCTTGCATCTGTTGTACCTGATCTTGCATCTGTTAATCTATTCCTTTTGTAGTTACATTGTTGTTGTTGCTCTAGGTCTGCTGTTAGTTTGAGTTCTTCCTTTGCGTATGAGGTGTTAACATTCTCTTGATCATGTCCAAACTCCTCAAATAGTGATGATGTATGTTGCCAAAATACCTGAGGCAGAGGACACAATAGAGCAGCAGATTACATTTCGATGGTTTTATGTTTATGTTTACCTGTGATTTCTTTTCAGTGGATTGAGTGTACTACTGTTACGACCCACAATTCTAATCCGAGTCGTGATGGCGCCCAAGGACGGGGTTAGGCAAGCCAACACAAATTACACCAAGAGATACCCTTCTCATCTAATTAAACAGTCAAAGATTACCAATTTATAACGACAAACATGATACTAGCCTTGAGTGGAAGTGAAGTCATAGTAGATACCAAGCCGAAATAAAACGTACACATAGATATACATCCCAAAACCCCAAAAATATAAATATACACTACGCGTGTGTGCCAGGAACTAGTGTCACGAGTGTCATGGGCAACTACTGAATATACAATGACTACAATATATACAGAGTCTCCGTCTGAATGAAATGAGCGGAGAAATATAACAAAAGAGCTCCAGGGTGCTGCTAGGAAGTCGTCGAGAAAGCAGCTCACCGAGAAGTATGACCACGCTATCAATATCTAGCACCGTCCTGATAGTTAGACGTGCTAGCCTCCGGACCTGTACAGTCAAGTACAGAAAAGAAACGAAAGTGAAGCATGAGTACATATTAAATAAATATGTACCCAATGAGTATCCCGCCTAAACTCGAAGAAGTAGGGACGAGAGGTCGACTCGATACTCACTAGGGTCCAGCCGTAATAACATATGATAAAATATGATGAAATACAGTAGGCATGCCAGGGAAATAAGCAACAAGTACATGTACTGAGAACAGAAAAATCCAAACAGTTACTGAACTTAAACAATAAAGCACTTTCAAAGTAAGACCACCGAATGATACAATAATCACAAATTCTTAGATCCGTCGTGGCGTACGGCCCACTCCTAGTAGGTACTTTCTACACTCGCCGTGGCGTACGACCCGATCCCATATTCATTTCAATTTCTTTCAACACTGCTGTGGCGTACGGCCCGATCCCATATATTTTAATTACTTTCAACACGGCCATGGCGTACGGCCCGATCCCATATATTTCAATTACTTTCAACACTGCCGTGGCATACGGCCCGCTCCCATATATTTCATAATTTCTTTTCAATTCCGCCGTGGCGTACGAACCGCTCCCATACATTTCATAATTTCTTTTCAATTCCGCCGTGGCGTACGACCCGCTCCCATATATTTCATAATTTCTTTTCAATTCCGCCGTGGCGTACGACCCGCTCCCATATATTTCATAATTTCTTTTCAATAAAGCCTCAGAAGAATAACACGATGCAAAACATAATTTCGTAGTACATATAGCATTACAATAAATCATATGAAGCATTACAAAGGAAAACATATCAGGCATTACAAGAAAAACATATTTAAGACATCATAAGAAAAACATACAAGGCATGATGTGGGTCTAACTACCTGGACATAGCAATAATAGCCGCTACGTACGGACTCTCGTCACTTGGCGCGTACGTAGCCCCCAAACAATTTACACATAACCTATGGGGAGAATTCCCTCTTACAAGGTTAGAAAGGAGACTCACCTCGTGTCGAATCTACCCCTCGGACAACAATTGCGCCCGAAACTTCAAATTCTATACCCGAGGACTCGCAACTAGTCAAAAAGTATACAATAACATCAATGCATGTACAATGTGATAACTTATCTTAGTTGGTCAATAAAATCGCTATTCTTGAAGAACTCCTAATTTCCAACCCCGGCCTCTCATGGTCAAATTTCGAAAATTCTCGAAGGGATCACTCACCTATAGCCTAAGGATCATTAAGGTGTGATTTCTACTTGATTTCGTGGCTAAAATGGAAAATTATAAAATCCTCAAAAACCCTATAATTACTACCCAATTCTATGATTTTAGATAATTTAGTAGTGAATTTAACTAGGAATTAGTGTTTGAAACTAGTAAAACTATGGAATTTACTTACCTCAAAAGGTCCCTTGAAAAGCTCTCAAAAATCTTGAAGAGGAAGATGAAAATAGAGGAACAAGGCTAAGTCCCGTATTTTATAAAACTGCCCAAGGATTCCTTAACTGCGATCGCGACAAGGGGCCTCCGATCGCGAAGGCCAACTGGCCAGACCTCTGCGATCGCGAAGAACAAACTCACCCGGCCCAGATGCGACTCACTGTGATCGCAAGAAACAGGCTGCGATCGCGAAGGTGGGGAACCCAGACCTCTGCGATCGCAAAGGGGAAGCTGTGATCGCATAGAGCAATCAGCAGCCCAACAAAATCCTTCTCCCCGATCGCAACCCACCTTCTGCGATCGCAGAGAAGGAAACCAGATAGCAGAACTTTCTGGTTTTCTAACTTAGCTCCCGGGGGTCCAAAACACACCTGAGCTCCTCGGGACCCCGTCCAAAAGCACCGACAAGTCTGTATTCGTGATACGGACTCGCTCGAACTATCGGAACATGAAAAACAACAACGAAACTAGGAATTCAACCCCAAAACCAAATTGAATCAAAACTTAAGAACTTGAAATTCTAGAATTCACTTCAACGCGCCGAACCGGCCAAAACTACTCGGAATGACTTCAAATTTTGCAGACAAGTTATAAATGACACAACGGAACTATTCCCGATCTCGAAATTTCAATCTGGCCTTGGGAACATAAACTCACCTTTCAAGCCAAATTTCAAATTCTTTAAAAACCTCAAAACTTCATTAACTCCAATTTTCCTACTTTTGATCCGAAACTAATCAAATCAAGTTCGTTTCTCACCAAATTTCACAGATAACTTGAATAACACATATTGAACCTGTTTCGGGCTCCGAAATCATAATACGGGCCAGGCAGCACAGGTTTCACATCAAGGTTAATTTTCATCAGCCTTTAATATTTTCATAAAACAATTTTCTTTAAAATTCATTTCTCGGACTTGGGTCCTCGAAATTCGATTCCGGGCATACGCCCAAGTCCCATATTTTCCTACAGACCCTCCGGGACCGTCGGATCATGGATCCGAGTCCGTTTACCAAAAATGTTGACCAAAGTCGACTTTATTCAATTAATTACCAAAATTTTAACTCTTAACTCAAGTTTTCACATAAAGGCTTCCCGGCTACGCGCTCGGGCTGTGCACGCACATCGAGGTGAGATTAATGGAGGCTTTCAGGCCTCGGAACACAGTCCAAATTAGATGCACATAAGATGACTCCTTTTTGGGTCATCACAAATACACTAATACCACCAACTGAAAATCCATCATAGAATAAGCAATAAACACAGAAATCACACCTTCACCTGCAAAAAAGAAAAATATGTTAGTATAAAATGATCTCATCCTGATCTCCTCCTCATGAATTCGATTAGAATGAGAGACTGTAAATGCTCCAGTTATTTGATCTGGTATTCTTTGTGCTTTCCATTGCTGCCTTGTGTTCATCCTTGTGTGCATATCATCCTTTGTCTTTGAGCTATTTTCAGGTATTTGTTCATATTGAATTAACAATGTCTCATACCATATAGCAGCTATCACTATAGCTGAAGGCAGTATATAGTTACTTCTTGGACTTAAGCCTTTGTCTATTCTTAATTTCCTCCTGTTGGATTGAGTGCATTGCACTAATACCACCAATTGAGATTCTATTAAAGAATATAGCCAAGGCATTTCCCCTTCACCTGCAAAACAGAGACAAAAGTTAGTGTAAAATGGACTTATCATGCTCTCATCCTCATCGATTTGAGCGTGATGATCAGATTCATATGCCCCCGCTAATATCTTGATCAGAACCCCCCTTTCCGTTCTCAATTCCTTGCAACTCTTATCCTTAAGTATGGACATTGTAGTTTGTCATCGTTCACAATTCATCTCCCAATGCTGTCCAGTTGATCAAACGACTCACACACAACTTGTCCCACATCAAGCGCATAATTTGCTAGGTGATCAGCAAGTTTGTTCCCTCACGAAATATGTGTGTTATAATAGCATTGCATTGCTGTAACAAACACCTTATTTCCTCCACATACTCTGCTATTTCCCATGGGGTACTCCATCTTCCTTCAATAACATTTTTCAGCAGCATAGAATCAGTTTCAACCCACACTTGACGTAGGTGCTGCACTTTGCAAAATCCGAGAGCATGTAGAATGTCTACTGCCTCAGCTTTTGTATTTGTTGCCTCCTGAATCTCTTGTCCATAGGCATAAATCACATCTCCTTCTTCATTCCTTAGACAATACCCCATGACGCCCAATGCTTCCCCCCCACCAATCGAATTACACCAAAAGAATTGAGCAAACATTTTGTGTAATTTATCAACCATGACGCCCAATGCCTACCTTTCCATCGTAACTGGTGTGATTGAATTATTCTGCTGCTGCCCAATTTTATTTTGTGCTCCACTGTCAAGTGCATTTTGTTTCTGCTGACCAACATTGACAAGTGCTGCTGCTACTTCCTGCGATTGCATTTTTACCGGTTAAAATAATAATGGCATATATTAATTACATACTGGATGAAGATCAAGGATTGACATGAGTGCTGCATGATCCCTCAGTGATCGTTCAATCCTGGCATCACGCTCTACAACTTGCTTCAAGTTGGATGCAAACCTGTTCAATCTATCATGTAGGTTCTTTGTTAGAGTACTAGATTGAAGCCTTTTCCATCGTGTTCCAAATTGACTTCTAAATTGAGAATCTCTTGTTGCTTCTTTTTTCAAAAGCTCCTCAATTTGGACCAATAATTCCTGGTTCACCCTCTTCAGATCTTTGAGCTGCTGCAGCTCAGCTTCTAAACCAGCTGCGATTGCATTTTGTTGATCTTTTCCAGTTATTGCATTTTGTTGCTGCTGACCAACGCTGTCAAGTGCTGCTACTACTTCCTGCTGCTGTTGTTCAATTGTTATTATAGCATCTAGCACTTTTGCAATTTGCTGTTGTTGTTCAATAGCTGACTGTGTTGCTGCATTTTGCTGCTCCACAAGTGTCGTAACTGGTGTGATTGAATTATTCTGCTGCTGTCCAGTTTTATTTTGTGTTGTAGTTTTCATCAGAGAAATACCTGTTGTGTTTGTTTCAATATGTTGCTTTCAAGTTTTTGGCGCAAAAGCTGGTGCTTTTGCTTAAGCTTGTTGCTGGTGTTTTGCATTGTTGGTTGTGATTTCATTACTTTGATTAATTACTTAGTTGCTGAGATAGAAAGTTGAACCACAAAAGAAATGAACCTGCAACAACATTGCTATATTCCCATATTTCTGAATTGTGACAGTGATGGAATTTTGAAGATGTTTTTTCCGCTTTATATTTTATCTTCTGATACAACTATTTTATAATTTCAGGTCATACAGTTTGATGCTCGATAATTCAGCGGGTGGAAGATTTCATAATGATGAAAAGTTGCGGAAATCGTTTGAAGAGAACATCATTCGTCAGGATTAGTCATATAATGACATTAGCTATTTAGTTCAAACAATATAAGTTTACTTATTGTGACATCAATATTGATGATTAGCACTTTCTTTAATTTGTTAAGATTTAATGAGATATATTATATATATTTTTAAAATTAATATTAATATATTTTCTTATTTGGGTCATATTTTGGATAAATGTAGTAACTATTATTAACGGTGGCTACAATATTGTTATTACCGCTTGTGACTTTTACCGCTAATTTAGTTGGATATACCAGCTATATAAATGGATGATAAATGGGCAAATTAAGATATTTTAAAACGGATATTGCATCTGTTATAATTGCTGTAAAACAATTGCCGTTAAAAGATTTCATAATTGATGTTAAAGATGCGAACATTTAGCGGCAACTATTTTGAATTTAGCGGCTATAAAAATGGATGCTAAAGGAGTATAATTAGCCATTATGGATTGGATTTAGTAGTCATAATAATTGCCGCAAACAATAGTTATTAAAGACGTGAACTTTTAGCGGCAATTATTTTGAATTTAGCAGCTATAAAAAATGGTTGCTAAAGCAGTATAATTAGTTGTTATGGATTAGATTTAGTAGCCATTATAATTTCCGCAAACAATTGCCGTTAAAGATAATAATCTTTAGCGGCATTAAACCATACATTTTATCAGTTTTTGTGACAATAGCCGCTAAAGGCTTTAGCGACCCCAACATCAGTGGCTAAACACCAATGGACGGTAAAAGATATAGCGGCTACTGTTATTGCCGCTAAACACCCTTTTTGTTGTAGTGTGTGTTATACCCCATTTTAACACGGGTCAAACTAGAGTATAACATATTGGTAATTCTGAAGGTTTAATAATTAATTAAAGAGAATCGCCACCTAATTATTTTAACGGTGAATTAGGACACCAATAATGCTTAAAATTACTCTGTTTTATGGTCTAACTTAACCTTAGAAATTCTAGGTAAGTGTTCTAATTAATCTTATAGGGAAGGTTGTTAAGGCACCCTATATGATCTGCTAATTACGTTTAACCGGCTAAACTTAGATTATTAATTAAGCTAAGGTATAACATGTAGGCATTTCATGAGTATTTGAAGAAAATAGTTTGTAAAACTGAATATGCGCAGGTTGGTTAACACAATAATTTGTAGAAATAACCTAAACATAAGTTGAAATTTGACGGGTGCACCGGATCAAGGCTTCTTTATAAGTGCTGTTAAAACTCATAGTTGAGTGTCAATATTTGGGATTATTAAACAATCTAGATGGACAAGTTAACTAGTCGATAAATAAGCCAAGTAACTATCTCAAAGTAACTTGTACGTATAATGACGTTTTCCTTTTAGAAAATAGGTATAGACTTACTTGGCAAGATGTAATTTCAAAGATACATATAATAATTGAAAAGATAAACTAAAAGAGTTGGTAAAAATTATTTCGCATATGCGTTTCCAGCAGTACTTAGCTTATTCTTTTGAAACCCATTTTACTTCTTATAAAAAGGTGTTTGAAGAATAACACTAGAGCTTACCAGAAAACGAATACTCTAGCGGCAAATAAGCGAAAAGGTTATTAGATTATTGATCTTAGAATCCTTATTCTAATTACCATACTCTACGTAATAGAGGTACTAGAGCAAAGAACCTAACTGAATAAACTCAAACTTGAGATAAAAACCCAAATACACAAGTAATTTAACAATCACAAAAAGTTAGATGAAAATGAAAGGCATTAAAGAAGAAGGACGCCATAGGCGCCCCAAGCGTTTCGCTTGTTTTCATGCTATCCGGTGTATCTATAGGATTGTGAGGCATCGACTCCATGTGCGGGTATGAGAGAGTCTTTCTTTAAGACTCCATGATTTGCTCCAAGTACATATGCACAAAAAGAGAACAAAACAAGAATTAGAATGAAAGAGGTCTATTTCTAGAAATGCTACAGAGAAGGTGAAAAACTAAAATATAATAGCAGAAACAAAACAAGCATCAATCACATTGGTATTGAAATTATTTAAATGATCTATAATCTTAACATCTCATTTCTTCTTACTTGAAGACACTTCCAAGACATTCTCACGGTAAAACAAACCACAAAGTGTTCAATATTTTAAGCCTATGGCTATAGTTAATAGCAAATCAGGGATCAAACAATAGTAATTTTAATATAAATATGTGTTTTATGCCCCCTTTTAAGGTTATTTCAGATTTTAAAAAAAATGCTAACTCCCGAAAATAATATGTAAGCAATGTTTCATAACAACACATGCTTCTTTCTAGCTAAGGCCTATTTCACTGTGAGCATCGTCAAAAGCTATTGTTATGGTCTCTAGTCATGAAAAGAACATACATAATACGAATCCATATTCTTAACAGTTAGATAAGTTTCTCTTTATGATGAACTTATAACATGGAAGGAAATAGAAGGACTGCGGCTACATAAAATGGAACCAATTCGACAAGTTGCAAATGAAATTCATAGAAATGTTTTTGTAACAGAGAACATGAGTCATGGTGCCTAGTTAACTTTATTATCATATATAAGGTAACAAATGGATCAAAAAGTTGGACATGGCTTCTAGATGCAAGGATTTAAGAAAAACACAATAACCCTAATGATAAAACTGGCTCTTAATCTGTGATGACTCAAAAGGTCATCTTAAGTAATTTTAACTAAATTTTTGTTTCGAGGCCCCGAAAGCCTCCGTTAATCTCACCTCGATATGCGTGCGCAGCCTGGGCATGTAGCCGGGAAGATTCTATGTGAAAATTTGATAAAAATGGAATTTTTGAATTGAATAATTGAATAAAGTTGACTTTGGTCAACATTTTTGGTAAACGGACCCGGACCCCTGATTTGACGGTCCCGGAGGGTCCGTAGGAAAATATGGGACTTGGGCATATGCTCGGAATCGAATTCCGAGGTCCCAAGCCCGAGAAATGAATTTTTAAAGAAAATTGTTTTCTGAAAATAATAAAGGATTTTGGAAATGAATAATTATGTGAAGACAGTGTTACCGGGCCCGTATTATGATTTGAGAGACCGGAACAGGTTTATTATATGTTATGTGACTTATCTGTTAAATTTGGTGTAAAACGGACTTGAAATGACGTGATTCAGATCAAAATTGGAAAAGTTAAGCTTTATGAAGTTTTGAGAAAATTCTATAAGATTTATAGAATTTTCTATAAATCTTTAAGGTTTAATTCCGTGCTCTTGATGATATTTTAGTGATTTAAAAGCTTGAATAAGTCTGTAGGATATTTTGGGAATCGTGTGTATTTTTGGTTTTGAGACCCGAGGGCTCGGGTGAGTTTCGGGTAGCTAACGGGGTGTTAAAGAGTCAAAAATCTGGTGTTTTGGACTGGTTTCTGGTGTCTGGTGTTTTCTTCTCTGCGATCGCAGCCCTTGCTCCGCGATCGCAGAGGTCTGTCCAGGTCCCTTCCGCGATCGCATCCCTTCGACCCACGATCGCATTGTGTGACGTCCCAGTGTTCCGCGATCGCAAACCTCTTCCTGCGATCGCATAGGGTCAGCTAAGCTATGCTCCGCGATCGCGACTCCTCTTTTGCGATCGCAGTGAGTTAGGACCAGACTCTCCGCGATCGCAGCCCTCTTCTTGCGATCGCGATGAACAAAATCGCCCAGTTATATCTTTAATCAAAAACAGAACACTCCATACGAGATTTTAATATATTCAGCCTTCCTCCTTCTTTCCCAAACCTCCATAGACGAAATTCAAGCCCTCCAACCACCATAGCTCCATAGGTAAGTTTCCTTAACATCATTTTCTCTTACTTTCATTAACTAATCACTAGATTCTAGGCCTAAAAACATGAAATCAAAATAGAAATTAGGGGTTTTGGGTAGAGTTAGGTTTTTGAGAATTTTGGGTGATTCAACCTCAATTTGGGGTCGAATCTTAAAATAAATTATATATTCTAACTCGTGGGGTTATGGGTGATCGAGTTTTGGTCCGAACCTCTTGTTTGGTCCAAGCGGGCCCGAAGTCGAATTTTGGTATTTTTGGAAGAATGCTAGAAATTGAATATCTAGGCTATGGGATTGTATTATTGAGTCTTTATTGATATTATTGAATTAATTATGCCTAGATATCGTTGTTTCAGATTCGGATTATAAAGGAAAGACGNCTTCTTTCATGTTTAGCATATTATGAGATTGTCTTTACTTGGTAATTTATTCTTGATTGAAAGCATTGGCTGTTGAGTTGAGAAGTGTTGATACGAATGATAATCCAAGTGTAGAGTATGCGATTGGGGTGATTGGTTATAGCTGAGACCCTTGCCCGACATTTATTGAGTTATTAAATTGATGTTTTTCCCTTGCCGGGTGTCTTGAACTGCTTATTTCCACTATGTTGTACTCCTTGCCATTATATCTGTTATTGTTTGGTGAGGAAGAGTGTAAAGCACGAAGGGTGATGCCGTGCCATGACATATGTTTACATTGCATAGTGAAGAAGAGTGTAAAGCACGAAGGGTGATGCCGTGCCATGATTCATATTGATTATAAGCACGAAGGTAAATGTCGTGCCATGACTTTTATCGATTATAAGCACGAAGGTTAATGTCTTGCCATGATGCATTGTACATTGCATTGTGAGGAAGAACGTAATTCACGAAGGGTGATGTTGTGCCATAATATTTTCTTACATTGCATTGTGAGGAAGAGAGTAAAAGCACGAAGGGTGATGCCGTGCCATTGTTTACATTTATGGTACTTATACTTGCTTCGTTGGCTATTGTGTTAGATTGCCTCCCCTGTTTACTTCTATCTGTCAATGTGACTACTTCATTTCACTTGTCCCCCCCTTTACTGCTTCCGTATCCCTTACTTGTCTGCTTATCTCTTGCCTTGTACTACCCCTGTTACCTGCTGTAGAATAGGACAGGTTAACGTTATTGTCAAGTCTACCCTCGTCACTACTTCGGCCGAGGTTAGGCTCGGCACTTACTCAGTACATGGGGTCGGTTGTACTAATGCTATACTGCACTTCTTAATATTGTGCAGATCCCGCATCCGGACCCAGTGGACCACATTAAGGGAGTCACCTTCAGTCCACCCAGAGCTTCAAGGTATACCCGCTGGCGTTCGTGGGCCTTGGTGTCTCTCCTGCATTTGGATTCTTCATTGTCTTACTTTTTCTCCTAGTTCCAAGACAATTAAATATTTCCTTTCAGACTATGTATTTAGCACTCAGTTTAGATAGTTCGTGAGGTTGTGACACCCCGATTTTGAGATTTTGCGATGTTATTGTCTTTATCCTTTTATTAAGTATTTTTAAAGTATTATTATTCTTCTGCTGTAAAACTTTAAAGGTAATTTGGGATGTTTCAGTAAAGGTTGAAGGTTAATGAATGTCACGACCCAAACTGGAGGATCATGACTAGTACCCGGGCCATACTTGCTGAGCACCAACGTACATTTTATCTAACCTTCTTATTATCTTTAAGGGATAAAAATATCAATCTAAATGGTAGATATGGATCATGAACATACATCACATGGGATGAAAAGATTGCTAAGAAACAAC